>JAZGTK010017638.1:0-12191 GCA_036877625.1 Ambastaia sidthimunki
TCTCTGATGGGCACTGATCTCTGATGGGCACTGGTCTCTGATGGGCACTGGTCTCTGATGGGCACTGATCTCTGATGGGCACTGGTCTCTGATGGGCACTGATCTCTGATGGGCACTGATCTCTGATGTACTGACCCTGCATCAGGGAGGTTCCAGCAGGTGTGGTCTCAGGAACATTATCTCTGCTGTATATGGAGTGCATAAACTCTGGTGTGCAGTCATTCTCATCTGTGATGTGAACCACCACCTGTAAACATACAGAGAGAGAGAGAGAGAGAGAGAGAGAGAGAGAGAACATTTGAATGGATACTGTGTGATCATACTGTCTCTTTCAGAAAATAATAAAAGAATAATATGAATAAAACATCAAGTTTTCTTAAACATTGACATTGTTGCTTGGTTGTAAAAACGTTATTTAAACAATATTAAATTCTTTTTTTTTTCAAAACATTCCACCAACAATTTAAGATTAATGTTTTATATATGATAGGATATATCATAATATAGGATTGTTCTTCTAACATTACTGCATGAATGTTTTTGGATAATTGAAAAAAATATTTAGAGAATATTAGCCAACATTCTGAGAATGTTCCCTGTTCGCTGGGATGTTATTTGTGACCTGGATTTCTGGAGGTTAAATTCAGGCATAAGAGAGAGCGAGACAGCCTGGAAATAGTTGAAAACTGAAGCCACTAAATGCAAATCAACCACCCCACAGTGCACAGACATAAACCACAGTCAGATAGACTCTTTAATGTGTCTGATCTCCGCTGAAGCTCTGGTGATAGCTTATGGAAAGGCTGTATCTACATTCAGGCCTCCCTCTGTGCAGAGATTTCTGAGCATTCTGACAGAAAACTGGCACAGGATTTGACTTTGACCGAACAGAGAGCGGGAAACCAGGAAGCATGTTCTCAGTGGGGGCGTTAGTCACGGTGAGGGTTGAATCCCACCGCTCTGCTTATCTCAGTGGAACAGCACTGCCAAGAGGCTGGAAAAGTTTCTTCTCACACAAAACCTACAGACATGGCACCACATGACCATTCCACTCTGAAGCCTAAACTCTGTGTATCTCTGTGGAATTCTGTTCCCTCAGGGAATCTGCCCACTGAAGGGAAACTTCTGTGTTTGTCTCATAGATGCTGGAGGTCGACTATGGCAGTAATGAGGCTGAATTCTACTGGAGAAGCATAAGTACTAATAATAACAACAACAGGGTTTAACAGAGAGAAAGTGTCTCTGAGTTTCATCTTTATTCAATCATTATTCTCATGCTAAGAAGACAGTTGTTTACTCTTCTGTTCTAGTCTTACTTTTCTCATCTCTTCTCATCATGTCTCCTCATCTTTTATCTCCTGTAGTCTCAACTCATTTTGTTTTATCTTTTCTTTCTGCTCCTCGTACCTCTCCTAGTCTTTTGTCATCTAAACAAGTCTCATTTCATCTTGTCTTAACTAGTCTATTTTAATCTTGTCTCATATTGGTACATTACTTCCCATCTCGTCTCTTTTCTGCCTCCTTTCTTTCTCTACTAGAGAACTCATCTCCACAGATGGTGTAATCGTTTGGCAGGGGCCAGTAACTCTAACAAATATCTAAACAGTGTGTGAGTGTGTGACTGGTGCTGGCACAAGCTCAGTTACACATCATCATTTCTCAGCCAAGTCCATCAAGGGGACTCAATTAATGTGGAGAAACTTCTGCCAAACACAGAAGATCAACACGGAACAACAACAGTGTCAGCGACACACTAACACACAGTTGGCTGCATCTAATACTACTGTAGTCATGAGAGTTAAAAATAATATCAGAACTTTATTGCATCATTTCAACATACAGCACATTTGAACACACACACATACACACACACACACTGGCATGTTTGATGACCTCAGCATCACACACACTTTCTCATTACACATTTTCTGCTGATATGTGTGTGTTTGTCACTATTTGTGATTTTACATGTCTTCATGTTATGATTAGTCTAGTGTGTGTGTGTGTGTGTGTGTGTATCATACTTTAGGGGCAATTTTGCACCTGACAAAACCTCCTTTTGGGGACATGCTATAAAAATGGTAAGTTACGTTTTTGTAAAGTTGAGTTAAGTTACAATCAACTTAAAGTTAAGTTAATTGTAAAACGTAGAAAGGGTTAGGATGTGGGTTTGGTTACAGTAATTCTAACTAGCTGTGTATAAACTCAACAGAAGCCTATGCAATGTCCCCGTTAAGATGGCTAGAAGTGTATGTATGTGTGTGTACCTCTGCCATGTTGCTCAGCCCTGTGTCTGGTTCAGATGCTCTGACTTGCAGGTGATAGAGATGTTGTCCACTCTCATAGTCCACGGTTCGAGTCAGGCTGAGGGCTCCACTCTCCTGGTTTATGCTGAACAGGTTTCCTGGGTTTACCAACAGCATATAAGACAAGGTCTTTCTCTGGAAGGAGATAGCCTGGACCAACGCCACCCTACACACACACACACACACACACACACACGAAACATAATCAAAGGCTGGTATTTGATTCATGCACTATGTATTGTGGGGAATGTTTTCTCCGGGTGGGAGTAATTTTAGTAGGAAACTCTAGCTCTGTTCATTTTAAGGTAGAACTGGCTCCCCACACAAAGGCTTTCTAGAAAGTATGCAGCTAATTATGTTGCCTTCATTCTAACCCAGCCTATAGGGAACATTCTCTGAACGTTGGCTATTGTTTTCTAGTTCTCTTAAAGTTATCTAAAAACATTCTTGCAGTAACATTAGTACAACTTTTGTTTTTTATTGAATGTAAGCAGGAAATTTTTTCAGTATTTCAATGGCTTTTTTAAAAAACGGGAGATTCAATGAGATTAAATGTAGTGAAATGAATTTGAGAAGAGATTTCAACAATGTGTCGCACTAGGCGCAGATTTAGCTAGTTAACAAAGGATGCAGTCAAAAGCTACAGATTTAAAAATTCCTCATTAAATTTCTTCAGTTTTAATTAGGTTAATATTTTTATAAAGTAAATATATACTTTATACTCTATATAAAAGGAATACTGAAATAGCTCTTCTCACAAAGCACATTTACAAACAGGAAGTGATCTATCTGTGAGATATCTCAGTGGCTCTTTGTGGTTCTGTTATCTCCTGCGGTCTGTCCTGTGATGATGTCGCTCTTCTCGATTAGCTGTCCTCTGTTTCTTCACACAGATGACTCTCCTCCGTTCTGTGCCAGTGCCTGAAGGCGGGAGTTCAGACTCTGCCCTTCATGTTTATCCAGAAGTTTCTTTTAATAAATATTTGAATTTGAACACGCTTTCAAATTCAGAGCCTGGGGACAAAATGATGCATCTGTGCTCCCCTTCTATGCCACAATCCCCCCCTCCCCACCCCAGCCTCCGCTGCTCCTCCAGGCAAATTGTTCCATGCAACAGATGACACATAAAGCTGCAATGTTGGCCGCATTTAAACAACTTCTCCTTTACCCTCTAACGAGCCGCAAATTCGGAATCTTGTTACACGCGGAAACACGCCCACTTCCGTGTCACTTCCTGTACTTACGCTTGGCCCACCCCGGTGCTTTCTGGAATGTGGATGGTGTAGGTGCTGTTGGTGAACTGAGGTGGCCTGAAGCCGGCCAGTATGAAGACAGAGGCGTGCGGACCCTTCCTGCCCTGTGAATCCACGGCCTGGACTATCAGTGTGTACTCTTTACTGGGGGTCAGGGGTCGCCCGGTGGTCTTCACTTCTCCTGTGGTTCGGTCGACTTCAAAGCAATCGTCCCCACCTGTCACAAAATACACAAATACTCATTTAATGTTGTTCTTAATAACCCAGCAATGTGCATACATAGGAACTCTGGTGATGTGGTACCAAAGTTCCCTGCATGAACTGTTATTGCGCTATAAGCACGTTTTTAGTACCTCACAACGATCTATATCAAGCCACTCCCCCTGAGAATCGTTAGTATTTAGCAACTGATAATTGGCTCTTTCTATTAGTAGGCGGGACTTCCTTCACTTCCTGGTGGCCATATTGAGCATCGCAGTTTCCCCCATTCATAGCAACAGAACTGAGGCATCTTGTTAGTTCTATCATCTTTGCTGGTACTCGCTTGTAATGACAAAGGAGCAACTATTGCAAAGTTTGGCTGACAGAGCAAGAACATTACAAAGACAAAGTCACAGAAGCCTTGGAGTGTTTTAACACACATTATTAGGGGTGAGGAACCCTTCTGCCGAGAACATGCTCCCCTCCATTGCTCCTTCAGGACAACAGCGAGACAAACACTTATTTTAAACGTTGTCCCCTTGAGCGAGGCAGTGTTTCGGAGCGAAGAAAGAAGAGGTGGACGATCACAGCTGCTGAGGCGAAGCTGATCTCCCAGCTGTACCCGCCCCGCCTCAGCCTCTCACAGCTGCTCCAGCCCCCGTCTGCTATGAGCTGAGGTTCTGATCCACAAACACACTCCAAAGAACCACCCACTTAAACAGAAAGAGTGTGTCAGAGTGACATATAAATCCACCAATCACAGTTCAGAACTTTCACGAACCAGTAAATCTGAACTTAAGTGTCTCAAACTAAACTTTATTGCACGAAGATTTGATGCCAAACTGCCACTAGGTCACAGCTGCCTGTAAACACGTATTTGCAACTTAACTGCCTAGAAGACATAAAAACGCAATCGTTTGTGATAAACCGTCTTGTTTTGATAATCTGTCATTAATATAAAGAATTTTACCAATCGAAATTTCGTCAAAACAACAACGATGACATCACCGAACTGCTGTTGGTCGGCTTTCCTGCATTGATTTGCATACTGAATTGTGATTGGCCCTGCTGACTCAGTTTAATTATCAATAGGCTTTACACTCTCTGGAAATGCAGATGCAGTCAGGCTGACAGTAAATCACAGTCTGACTGAAGGACTGAAGGACAGATCAGATGTGAGGGATAAACTCTGTACTGTAGCAGCACACAATGCTGGTGTTTATAAACGTCCCACTGTAATATCACTGGAGATGGCATATTTATAGCCCAGTCTAATCCTTCTGGACCACTGAAGTCATTTTGTAATGTCACAATATATCAAATGATGAATGACTAGCCATTATAAGACGTTATGATGTTTCCGAAGATGTCCTGGAGGTACAATAAAAACAGCAATACACCTGTTCTAACTATCCCTATACATTACAGTACTAACACACACACACACACACACACACACCACACACACACACACACACACAAACACACACACACACACAAAGCTAAATAATTAAAGCACTTTTGGTCTATTTGCTTCTGATGAATTTGATGTGTGACTCCCACAGTCCTCTGATTATGAAGCGTGTTTAAAAATCTTTGAACCTCTCTCTCTCTCTCTCTCTCTCTCTCTCTGCAATAAAAGAAACGATTTTAACAGTGAGTGAATAACTGTAAAAATGGCTAGAATTTGATTGGCCATTTAGTGTTGCATCCCAGCTAACAATTTTAGGGTGTAAGAACATTTTTATTAATCCACAAAAATGTATTTACTGCTTGATTTATTCAAACTTTTTTAAATTCTGTAATGTTTATGAAATGTCCCACTAACAACTTAAATAAAAACATTTTCATGTATATGATATTTAAAGTTCAGCTGTTTAACTTAAAGATGCCACAAAACTGTTATATGGCTCTCAGTATTTGCTTTAACCTGTGAAGGGCTGTAAAACTGTGTCTGAATGAGTGATTTTTGTTTAAGCTGTTTCTTTCTATTCTTTCTGTCATCATCAGATGGCACTCTGTGTCAGAGCAAGTTTTCCAGTTCAAATAATGTGACCAATCAACATTATTGATCATGTGTTTGTGAGTCTAATTCTCTTTCCATCTAAAGTGGGTCAGAAATTCAACCGGCAGACTGTTTGCATTGACAGTTTTCCAATGAAATGGCTGACGTGAGACGGCAGTCTGACAAATGGATAAAGGCTCCGCCCATTCTACCCACCATCAACCAATAAGAAATTTGCTGTTCCCATTGAGCCATCGCCGCTCCGGGCCACAAGTTTGTAGACCACAGATCCAGGACCAGTGTCTGGGCCCACCGCTGCCAGGTAAGGGTAGGGAAACATGGCCCACTGCAGATCTGAGAAGTTGGGGAGTGCCAAAGTCAGCCTGCACAGGTACCATTCATCACCTACAGAGACAGAGAACAGACACAATGTGAGTTCAAAAAGAGACAAATATTAAAACAATAAGTATAAATACTTTTTGGCTTTGATAACAGCGTCTGCAAAATGAATACTAATACCAAAACTACATAAATGTAAATATAAAAAATTATTTTTTTTAGGATTATTAATAAGATGTTTTATCTTTATTATTACTCATTTCCTCTTTTTTAGACTCTTAAAATACTGTTCAGAATCTAAATAACCTCAGAAAATAATCAAAACTCATCTACACACGCAGAAAAATGTGCCACATGATGCCATACAAGAACCTTTAACATCCACAGAACCTTTCTATTTCACAAAAGTTTCCTTGTAGGGGAAAAAGGTTCTTTAGACTATTTAAAAGTCAAAATGAAATGGTTCTTCTAAGAGCCTTTGACTGAATGATTCTTTGGTGAACCAAAAATGGTTCTTCTATGGCATCTCTCTGTGGAACCTTTTGCAGCACCTTTTTTAAAAGTGTACCAGGCCATAATGTAGCATATTCAGCATATAGCCCTGAAAGCACATCTTCTAATAAAAACACCAGCAAAAGAGCAGTAGGGACAGAAAAAGCCTTCAGCCACCCTGAGTTCAGTGGCGCCCCTCGTCTTCAGACTGTCATTCAGCCCGAGGATGCTAAGCTACGAGAGAAATGACATTTCCGTTGAGTGCGTCATCTCTCTGACGCTCCCCGCAGGTCCTGAGGAAGTCTTCAGTCAGAGAGACGATCTGCTCCCTCAGACGGCCTCTGAACATCAGGCGCTGAAAGAAAGGACTTAACAGAAATATCTTTTTTCGGGGGTGGAGGGTTTTGGCTTGTGATCTCTTTTTATCGCTGTTTGTTTGTCTCCAGACCCGCACTCGCGCGTTGTTTTTGACATCTCACGCAACGTGAGACAAGAGTGAGCTTAAGAAGAAACTTCACTTCTAAGGGCTCGTCAAGAGGGAGCGTAGTACTGTTACCACAACTTCCTGTCTTTTCAGAGCCACGCTTTGCAGGATGTCAGGAGAGTCTCATCCAGAGAGAAGCAACGAAAAGACGAAAGAAATAATGTGAGCGTCAGATCGAAAGAGATACAAGAGTTGGGGGGATGGGAATCAGTGAAACTCCTGCCTCTTTGTTTCCACGTCTCCGTGTTGTGATCGTCTGTGATGTCAGGATTTGAAGCAATCACCCCAGCTAACAGCGAATGTTCTCAGAACATTGGCTAACATTCTCTAGATGTTCCCTTAAAGTAATCAAAAAACATCCTTGCAAATAAATTAGTAGAATGTTTCTTCAAAGTTATGTATCATATCAAAACTGTTATTCTTAAGTTTTAAAAAGATTACAAAACTAAAATAATAATATTTATAATTTATTAATACATAAATATTTATTAATAAATATAATAATATTTATTAAACGAATAACGTTTAAGCATTAGCGTTTATACCACTAAAAAACTAGATGTTTTGAATGTTCCTAGAACTTTCAAAATAACCTTTTATGTTACTTAATGGAAACATAACGTAAATGTTTTTACAACCTAAAAATGTTAGCTGGGATGGAGAGCTTGAACTTGTATTTCCATTTATAAGCCGTGCGGACAGTCAAATAGATAAAAGCGCGTGATGTTCTCCTGACCACACCAACACCAGTGCCAATAAAACACCACAGCAACAAAACCCCACAGATGAGTAAACATGTTCAAGTAAACTCAAAGTGACATTCTCCAGGCAAATATATGCAAATCCTGTCACGTTGTTGTTATTGTAATCAAATTCAGTGGTTGTCCACTGGCCTGCATGTGATTTACTGACGTTTGATGATAATACGGATAAACGATCGGTGGTCTACATGACTGAACTGATGTATGCTAAACACATGCGGAATGGGTTCCAACGAGAGAACGGAGGTTTCAGCAACAAGCAAAGGGGTAATGTCTTACTGAATAACCTTAGCAAGTGAAATTTCTCTACTTGTATTTAAAGTTAGATTTAAACACACGAACATAGCAGTAAGCAGCCCCTTAGCAACGACCTAGCAACTACCCAAAACACCCTGGCCACTGCATGGCAACACATTAATATCAGTCTTGAAGTTATGAAGGTGTTTTTTGCACCGTGAAGCACCACTCAAATTTCCAAAGTAAATATAACAAATATTTTAATAATATACATTTATTGCAGACCACAGTAGAAGGTTGAAATGTTTGTTTCAAGTGTGAATTTGTGTCTCAGAAGGGTGCATGCGAGAATGGAGCAATATTGAGTTTTGT
The DNA here is from genome assembly GCA_036877625.1 of Ambastaia sidthimunki. Lineage (NCBI taxonomy): Eukaryota > Metazoa > Chordata > Actinopteri > Cypriniformes > Botiidae > Ambastaia > Ambastaia sidthimunki. The sequence continues at coordinate 8,451 of JAZGTK010017638.1, forward strand.
AGCCAAATAAGGAATGGCAGGAAAAGCAAAGGTGGGTGACTTCCTGTGGTGTAAGAGGGCAGACGGACACCTCGGTTCTGTCCAGGACTGTTTGTGAGCTGCAGGGAGTCGCCATGTTTCTGTGCCTCTATAGATCCACATTCTTCACACAGACCTCAGAAGTGACCTCACATGGAGCTGTGTAGGCAGACCACCACTGGAGTGCCCTAAAGACCGAACAGATGTGGATCGAACCCCAGCGACTGACACCCACACCTCAGAGGCTAATGGGCCACAGGCTCAGTCAACAAACCTCCAGCAGTGTAAGGGCAGTTCAAGGAACCTCTGAGGAACCCTGGCGTGGCCTCCAACAAAGGCTTTCTCTACCCAGCCCCTTCAAAACAGCTGTTCCAGTATCACCACATCCTGAAGAAAGATAAATACCGCTCAGATAGAAAGAATGAGAGTCAGAGGACTGCCTTTAAACAACGATTGCAACATCCCAGCTAACAGGGAGCGTTCCTGGAATGTTGGCTAACGTTTTCTAAAAGTTCTCTCAGTTATTAAAAACATTCTTGCAGTAATGTTAGTAGAACTTTTCACTGCTGTTTAACATTGTTTAAACATTGATTAACATTTATCCTACATGATATATATCAAAAGCGTTATTCTTACATTATTAGTGGAACATTTTAAAAAGTTACAGAATTTAAAAAAAGTTTTAATAACGTTCTGACAACCAAACAATAACACGTGTCTAAAAACTGAATGTTCCTAGAACATTCAAAATAAACTTTTTAACATTTTTGTTACTTAATGGAAATGTTGGGGAAACATTCCTACAACCTAAAATTGTTAGCTGGAAACAAGGCTTTCTGGGATTGGTGAAATGAAACTTTGCTATACTTTCCACGGCTGGTGTTTGACAACATTCCAAACACAACAGAATCCCAACTGTAATATGTTTCTATTTCTATGCAAAAACACAATGAAATAATCACTCATCGATCTTTTAGCCTTTGCAGTTTGCAAGTAAAGATAAAACGAGAGAAAACAGACCAGAACGGCCTGTATGTGTTTGTTTACGCTCCACTAATCCAGGCTAAGCTCGGATGGCAGTACAGCAAAGCACTGGATATAATATTCTCCATGTATAAATAGCTAGTGTATTTCATCTAAGTCCACCCAAAGCTCTGTACTAATTTGAATATCAATACAGAAGATGTCACGGATTGTTATGCTAAAAAAACAAAACAAGAGGAAGAACAGAGGGAAAAAGGAGGCCGGAAATGGCGCGTGCAGCGTTTATGTTTTTTTGGCCTAATTCAGTGTATGGTAATTTGGTGAGTGGATGTAACAGAAGCCAATGCAGACTGCAGAAAATTAGATTCCTTCAAAGGGACTTTTGTGGTCGTCAGCCGCATCCAACACGCCGAGCTTTGCTTTTGTTGGTGTTTGTCTGCGTCTAAACTCGGAAGACGGGAAAAATAAGACGCATTTTTAAAGCAGATTTAAAACGATGAATCAACGCTGAATCACCATCAATATGAAACACAAATGACACAATAAAATCATTCATGTTCAGATGTTGCCCTTCAGTAGCTTAAGCTAGTTAACCCTTATGAAAATGGACCATAGTTTACTACAGTTTACACCAAAAAACCATGGTTACTATAGTTAAACTATGGTAACCACAAATTAACCATGGTTTTGCTACAGCAATTGTACTAAAACTGTGGCTATATAAATGGGACAGTGTACAAACTATTACTGTAGTAAATTTGTAAAAATAGTAAAAATAGTAAAACTGTAAATTTCGTAAGGGAAGTTTCATTTCATTAAATTAATTACTCTTTATTAACTTTATTATCTTTATTAACTGCTCTTCAATTAATCTTAATGCTGTCTAGGAAAACAGTCAAGATATTAAATCTCATTTGTGACTCGTCCTTCCTACATGAGCACACAATGATATCACGTTCTGAACACAGAAATATAAGATATATAAGAAGAAATATAAGAAGTTTTATTTGCTCTTCTGTCTACTGTAACTCTAGTGACCCGGTCAGAAAGCACTACATCTGGACCAAACCAAAGATCCTGAGAAAAACAGGTCATGTGTCTTCACCTCCTGATCTCTAAATCAGCTCTCCAGCTGCCAGGACTCTCTCTACAGAACCACCTAACTGACTTATGAGGAATTATACACACACATGCCTGCAGGAGTGCAGGAGCTCACAGGTGTCTAAGTGAATGACAGTGTAGGGCACGTTGTCATGGTGACTGGGATGGCGCAGGTGTCACCGTGAGTCTAGTCGGTGTTTTGTAGGGTCAAGTCTTTGTGACATCCAAACAGCAGGAAATTGCCTCGCTCTTGCTGGTCCCGCAGAAGCAGTTTTGAGCTCTTTCAGGCTCAATTAAACACTCAACATGTATATCTCATTGTTGCTCTGATGACATGCTTTTCCAAGGCTGTAATTAAGTTTTCAAATCAAGGCCTTTGTCTCTCTCTCTCTCTCTCTCTCTCTCTCTCTCTCTCAATCACTCTCGCTCATGAACTTTACATTGAAATTCCTCTGGGCGACTTATAACAACTGAGAGATACATCAAATAAAAACTGATTTTTAACATTCCTTTGTGTTCCAATTACAGAAATCTCCATCAAACTTTTATATTGCTTAGATATTGCTCTTCTATAGCTCAGGAAACGTAATATAGTTTTCAATTATCGTTCAGTTAAGTATGAACATTGTCTCATAAAAAACCTTAGGGATAAAAGGTGAATGTGTAATATATTATCATTACAAAATAAAGTGTTATTATTATTGTTAATAAAATTGCTATTTCTACCATTAATCATTGCATTATTTATTATTATTTATTAATTATATAGAGGTTATTTGGTTCCTCTCATGCGCACCACCACAAAAAGAGACAACATGATCGTTAATGTATGTTTGTTAGTGTGCATACTAATCTGTAGCCAGTGACAGAGAGCAGTGTGTGAGAGAGACAGGGCCTCATTATTAAAGTCCTGTGTGTGTGTGTGTGTGTGTGTGTGTGTGTGTGTGTGTGTGTGTGTGTGTGTGTGTGTGTGTGTGTGTTGACTGTGGGGGCTTTACCGGCCTAGTCAAAGCAAAGAAGCATCCATGCTAATTAATAATCTCAAATTGTAGCCCACTTTTAAAGTCATGCCACACAATCTCTCTCGCACACAAACCTGTTAACATTTACTAACTTTAACTTATTAGTTAAACACCATTTGACAAAAAAGAAGCACCTAAATGTTCCTCATTAACTGGTTTTTGACATGTTTCACTGTATGAGAACACGTTTTCAAAAATACAATCTAGCCAGTTCACACACAAGAAAATACACACAAGATCTGCCGTCTACAGACGCCAATTTGCTTTTCAAGCCTTTCTGAAAGAATGTTATGATCCCTAATGTTAAAAGCAGCACTAAGGAGCTTTTCAGCGAGAAATTCACTGTTTTTTAATGTTCTTTCCTCCACCCTCATTTAGACAGCTGTTCAGAAAGACACACACTCGGCACACACTCTTACACGCAGCGTGAACATTCACAAAGTTTCCTGCAGGTTAATTAAGCCCATTTTTCACTGCTGATGAGAGCATGCAGAGAGAGAGAGAGAGAGGGGGAGAGAGAGACGACGAAGAACTAAACACATATAATTATGTTTCCTCTGTTCTGTTGATTTCAAACCAACATCTGTGTGGGATGTTTTTGCGTGCACACGCACAC
>JAZGTK010017639.1:801-12191 GCA_036877625.1 Ambastaia sidthimunki
TTTTGAGAGCAGCCAAAGTAGCCACCTGTCGTTCCAGAGTTTTTAGGACTTCCTTTTTATCCGGTCTTCAGCACAACTCCCTGTTGGGCCAGCCTGCATCCTGCCAGAAGGCCCTGATTGAAACCAACTGCCAGTGGGGGCCGCCTTGGGCTCCAGGGGTGGTGGGGGGCCCGAGGCGAGTCTCTGTGAGGAATAGAGATGGGGAGGATTTGGAAATGATGTGGAGGGCTTAGAACGTTTACCTTCAAAACAGGAAGGAGATGAGTTAGACTTCTTTCTTTTGTGAAATCCCATGATTGTAGCTCCAGAAGTAGTGAGCTGGCTTGCCTACACCCAGGTAATAACTTTTAAAGTTGCTGATTTGAATTCCTCCCCATATGTCCTACAAAAAACTCTTCACAGGAAACGCTGTTCACAATCGATTTTGGTAGTTTGGCCTTAGCGTTTTGCTAAGCTAACACTGCAGTTCCTCATAATGAAGTGAGATTTTTCTAGTCGGAGTCCGATAACAGATGGTAACGTCTCCAAGATGCTTGGAACGGCATTTCCTGTTAACCAACAGTGCTGTAAAGAGCTTTTATGCTTTACGATATTTTTCAAAATAAAGACAAAAAAATTAGTAGACTTCGATTTATTTCTAAATTAAATCAATGTAATGTTATAATTGTTGTTCCAGGCATCTTGGAGAGTAGTCACAGTTCATATGAATTTTGTGTGTGTGTTTTTGTAATTTTAGACTGGCTTATACTGTCCTGAGATCAGCTCATACTGTCTTTTCTAAGACTCTTGGTTCATACAAAAATCTCACTTTACAGTTTAGGAAAAAATGTGTGGAAATTAAGATTTCCTACTGACACACTAAAGCAGACATACAAATAAATATAAAGCAACAACATTTAATATAAGCATGGTAAAGCATTAATGTGCTTTTTGCACAGTACTGTACACACAGATACTGGTTATAATGTTCTGTTCTTAACATTTAGCTGTTTCTGTATCAGTTCTTTTTAACGTTGAATGAAATAGTTTGTATACTTTATATGTAAAAGCAGTAATGTTTCCTTAATTATTTCTGCCTCTTGGATTTCTATTTTCAGCTCGTTGCAATGCATTCTGGGATTGCCTTCTCTACATGCAGTGCTGCCAAAACAAGGTGTCTTAGAAGATAGGCTGCTTACCTTTTAGAACAGACTCTGTGTTCGGAGCGAGCGTACGGCGCCCTAAAATTCTGCCTTTGTAGGCAGTTCGCTAGGTTTTGGAACAGAGCTGGTGTCTCCCTCCATCCTAGCCGAGACATTTTTTCCACATTGTGTTATTCGTGTTTGCATGTTTTCGTAAAAACGGCGGAAAAATAAAGGAAAAAGAAATATGGCCCGTTACCACCTTGGATCGCTTGGCGTCCATCACCCCTCCTCCTCTGGTTTGCTTTTGAGTTTGTCCTCGAACCTGAAACCCAAATGTGTGTTTGCACCTTAAAGGCGAGCTGCTCACGAGATACTTCAGTTAATGATAGAAAGGAAAAGTCAGGCCTCTCGCTCTGGTGGCTTTGCTTCGATGGTTTTCTCCTGTTATATGACCGGGGCATTGGTAAAGAAAAGCTTCAGGGCCTCATTAGATATTTAATTTTCAATAAATAATGACTTTCTCTGAATGATGTACCGGATGCTCTCAGCCCAGGTGGGAAACCCATTTGAATCCTGCGTTGCCAGATCGCAAACTTTCCACATGCGTCCTCCAAAGTCAAAGCCAGTGCGCGAAGATCTGCGGATTATTTATTTATCAGGATGGTGCGGTTCAGGGCCGTTCTATAACGCATGGCTCTAACACCCGCCCGCCTGCTCACCCGGCCCCCTGTTCGCCCTCTTTTTCAGCACTCTCTTGCCATAAGTAATGAGCGCTTGACCTTTTGTCGACCTCTTTTGCAGAATCGTGGTTTTTGCTGTTTTAGAAATTATGACGGGATTTATTTTTATGGGCTTTGGTTCCTTGGGCTGTATAGGAGGTTGGAAATTAAAAGTGGGCGGCTGGTTGGGCGTACAGCTGCAGCTCTGTCAGGTGAGGGATTCTTACTGGATTCTGGAATTTGTTTTGTCCGATTCCTCTTCCTTGATCCCAAGCCGGCCTCGGGTGACAGCGTGGCACCAACCTCGCTGGGTGAAGTGGACAGCAGAAGATCGCTCTGATGTTGTGCAGACCAGAAACGGGCCGGGCGACGGCCTGCGCAGCTGTCATCTGTTAGTCATCCTCCAGACGCTCTCGAGGGACACGGGGGAGGCAAGATTATTACCCCCACATCCAGCCTTTCATGGAAAGAACTCGCCTGTCTGTTCTGCTCATTGGCCTCCTCTGTTTTTAAATTGTTTAGGCCGGTAATGAGGGGAAAATTGTGTTTTTTAGGTTTCTTTTGCTGTTGCTTCCAATTTGTGGCTTGACATTGGAGAGGGTCTGTATGTATTGTGTTACCTACCAGACAAAAGATTCAACAAACGTGAAAGTGGTTTCTCGTGAAATTAAAAAAACTTTTGATTAATAGGTTTATTCCTGTTTTTATAGACTCGTATAAATTGTTTATATGAATCGAATTTCTTGACAAAAATGTAATTTAAATTGAAATGGATGAGGAGGAGAATATCTGTTTAAAAGATGTACGTGCTTTAATGTTTCTTGACCACTATTTTATTGTCATTTTGCTGCATATGCAATCATATCAGACATTTAATTTTTTACTTACTACACATTTTAACTAGTGTGTCTGCGTGTGTGTGTGCGTCTGCGTGTGTGTCTGCGCAACAAAACGATGAGTTCAGTCTTTCGTAAAAGCCTGGAACAAGTACATGTTTCATTTCTTAAAAGAGATTGTGTGTTTTAATGAATTGTCATTGCTGATCATTGTCTTGTTGCGCTATTAGTTCTTCAGAACGAGTTTCTATTTCATTCGCTGCAGTATCTTGATCTGAGGCCCTGACTGCAACAGACTGAGCAGGTAACTGAGTTCATGTGTGTCAGTATGTTGAGCTGATGAGATACGAGGGGCTGACAGAATGACAGACTGAGGGTGAACAGAGGGGCAAGGCTCGGCGGGACATCGTTGTGTGTGTGTGTTAACCAAATATTGGGGACAAATATATAGTGAACAGAGTTGTTTAAAATTGTAAAAATGCAAAACGTTTTCTGTTGGGGTTAGAGTGTGAGTTAGGTTATATTGTTCATTACCAGCTGTTTATAAAAACAATAGAAGTCTATTGAATGACCCCCATTTCAATAAGTAAACGTGTGTGTAAGAGTGAAAGAGCTTTGCAAAAAAAGTTGCTGGTCTGAGTTTGTGAAAATGTTTCTGAAGTGATGAAAGAAAAAGAGAAAGTGATGGTTTGCTGGGTCTGAAGAATTTTATTGTCAGGAGACACAGAGATGGTGAACAGTGTTTGGAGGCTGTAGGTGGTAATAAGCCAGAAAACTCAAGACAAAGACGCTTCAAAATTTGTCTGAATTTCTTCTCACCCTTTTAAAGACTTTTAGGGGTGGATGAGACCAGGCCTTCTGCCAAAAACATTACCTGTATATCTCATTTAAGCCGGCACATGAAGCAGCTGTCTGTATGACAGGCCGATTTCTGTGTCGTCTGAAGTGATTCACCCTGAACACCCTGAAGAAAACCAGATAGAACCGGCACACATGAGCTAGAACACTGTACAGCCATTATGGTGCATTAAATATTATTGTTTAAGGCACTGAAGTTTAATACAAATGTAAAAATTAATCTTTACTTTATTGTGAGTTAGATATCAGTATAATATTGTTTTAGCATGTCTCTGCTGTTGGTAGTGAGTCTGCTATGACTAGAACTAACTTGCCAACATCTGCAAATTAACTTGGATTTCTGGGTAAACATTACAAAATTAATATTGTATGATTACAAGCTTTATATTGTGTGTTTCCACACGTTTCAGATTGTTCCTTTGCCCCTGATCTGAGATCAGCAATGACAAGCCATTATCAACCGTACATAACCGTTATTCAGTACCGTATAAAACACGACATGAGTGTCAAATATCTGTCCTACTAACAGATTTTTAACAGATAAGACATTATTACAATATCGCTGGAGTTTTTTTATTTCTGACACTTGATTAAAAGTTTGGATGAAAATGAGGAGAATGTGAAATGAAATATGTTTGGTTAAAGGACACTTGATGTAAATGTTCTACAGAGATGATGAAATAAAAGTTTTGATGCTTATCTGGATAGGGTTTTGTTTTTATAGCTGTAATGAGGTGTTGGTCCAAATTACAGGCCGGTCGGAACCGTGTAGACATGTCCAAATTTTATAGACTTGGTGGGAGATGCTGAGATTCATGCCAGAAAGAAACTTAAGATTAAAATAAATTTTCTCCATCTTTTCGTTTTTCATTTTTTTTTAATTTAACAAACAAAGAATATATGTGATTTGCCATAGTACACATACAGTATACTGCATTTAATAAACTTAATGTGGTTTCATAGTTAGGCTAAGTGTCTTGTTTTCGGTTTAACCAAATTTGTAAGAATTAATGTGAACGTATCAAATCGTCCTCTTGTGGCTTCGATTAAAGCACACAGGTTTCCTCACAGAAGTTTCCTCAGAATCTGAAGGTAGCAAGATGTTTTTCTGTAGATCATTATGGTTTGATTTTGTGAACCTCCAGTCCATATCGCCGTGTCACATGGTCATGTGATCATCTGTGCCTTCTGTTTTGGTTGTTGTGGTCTTCTGCGTCAGATAGTCTTTGGTAAATAGCTTTAAACCGGTTCTCTTGGTAGAACATCAGCACTTGCTGGAGATCTTGTGAGTTGTGCAGGAACGGTGGAAACTGGCTGTAAAAGTTTGTGGAGAAACGTTCAGCGTTGCGTAAGGCAAGTCGCTGCTGTCGGAGAATTTAGCTTTTTCCAGTTGCGTTTTTTTCCATTCAGGTCCAAAGGCGACGTACAAATAATTAAATATGCATTGATATTTGCATATATTTATATATATACACACCACAGAAATACGTTTTCAGTCAACAGTTTTTTTAAATTGTTAACGTGTAAATCCATTTGCGTCATGGTTTAACTCCTCAGGGCCGATTTTCTCTCTCTGTCTTTGCTCTGCAATGAAAAGAAACACAATAGATTAAGAAATGAATATCAGGTGTGATTTAGTCTCATTCTTCAGTATTACACAAGCTCAAATTTGATTTGTTTTTATGATAAAGTTTTCATTTAGGAGAGATTTTATCTAAATGACTGTTTGTGCTGTTCATTTAGTTTGTGTGTCTTGTGCTACTTGCGCTGTTTAATGTTGCACAGTTTGTTTGTTTGTTTACTTACACGTTTACTTAAACAGTTTATTCCGCCGGCTTTTAAGAGCTGCTAAATGGCCTTTGTTGTTTTTTAATCAGTTACAGTAAAGATTTGTTCTGTTCGGAATTACATACAAGAGATACGTTTAATCGTAAAACAAAAGGAAAGAAGAAAGTGTTATAAATGGTTGTTTTGAGGAGGTGTTGATTTGTTTAGAGTTGATGGTGTCATTGTCCGTGTGTTGGCGGTTGGACATTAACACTTCTGCTGTTTCTGTCCTCTCACCTTTCCATCTGCGGTAACACACACACACACACACACACACACACACACACACACACACCTGGCTCACATTTCCAGCTTTGCTTAGAACAGAACATTAGAAATACCAGCGTTTCACGGCCTCCATCTGATGTGGGCGGAGCCTCCAGTCAAAACACTCACCCTTTACTGATGAAGTCAGACAGAATCTCATCTGAAAATAACCCTGACCCTCTCTCTCTCTCTCTCTTTCCCTCTCTCTCTCTCTCTCTCTCTTTCCCTCTCTCTCTCTCTCTCTTTCCCTCTCTCTCTCCCTCTGTCTCTCTATTTCTTTCTCCCTCTCCTTTTCCATCCCTCCTCAGTGCCACTTTAAAGTCACCAGTGCTCAGACTCCAGGGATCACTTACACCAAACTAATAGGATTTTGCCTACATTTGCTTTTCATATCCTGTCTGACACGCCATAAAGAAATTATTATTGCTGGGGCTTTGGTCCACATGCCCAGATTGATCGTACACTGCGCTGCTCTGAAGTCTTTTATAAACACCTTATTTCCAAGTACTTTAAGTCAGGAAACGCATTACAGCAAATTTTTAAATACCTAAATCAATAAATTGCCTCTCACCTCTTTCTTTTTTTTTTAAGCTTTCTACGTAGACGAGACTTTTAACACAAATATTTGGCTTCACCTTAGGTTGACAGGTATGTTTGACAGGCTGCTGATGTGTGCGTGTGCGTGTCTGTGCGTGTCTGTGCGTGTGCGTGTCTGTGCGTGTGCGTGTCTGTGCGTGTGCGTGTCTGTGCGTGTGCGTGTCTGTGCGTGTGTGTACACACGTGCTTAGACGTGTAATTCTATCACCGGTGATGACAGAGCAAGTAGGTTATTAAAAACACTCTTTTACTTCACTTAATCCGTATATATCAGTTTCATTCCCCTCAAACGCACTGTTTTCATTATAATGACACGCGTTTGATTGTTTTCGTAGCATTCGGTAGTTTTTGCACAGATCTTTCGCTGCCGTTCGCAAGCAAAAACGCCCGTTTCCCTTTTTTATGATTATGTAGCATAAAGCCCCACCTATGGTAAAAAATGATTCCAGCCATTTTTAATTTTTGTGGCCTTGCTTTCCAGAGCACATTGAAGTACTCACACTTGGCAATTTTATAAGATCTCACTTTTTGGCCAAATCTTTCAAGATTCATTTGAATGAAACAGCAGTTTACGGGGGGAAATGTTGGCTCTTTAGCAGGCAGTGCGAACACTTCAAATAATTTCATATTGTGTCAAATGTTTGGGCTCCTGTTGGAGCAAAGAGTGCTAAACTCTTCCATATGCTCGTAATGAGAGACGGTTCGATAATTATGCAGAAAATATGACCCACGTTTTGACTGCACCACTCGCTCTTTACGCCGTTAGCATAACCGTGCGAAAAATGCGCCAAAAATGTCCCAGACGTTCCAAAAAAACAGTGGCAGCTTAAATACTTGCTCTCAAAGTCCAGAACAAAAAAGTGCTTACTGACGAACTTGTGCGATTACGCAATCGGTCCCAACTCGCGTTCTTACCTACGAGAAATCAAATACGGTAGAACTCGCCGCTAATAGCTAATGTGGTTTAACGAAATGGGCAAAGTACGATGGTGTCAAAACACAGAAATGGATTGACGTGGAATTCTCGCTGTGGTGTATTTGTGGCAGAATTGTGTGGAAGGAGAATTACTCGCTGTATTGAGTTTGTAAGCGATTAAACTGTGTGTGTGTGTGTGTGTGTGTGTGTGAAATACATATTCTGCCTACATAGAAAGTTCAACTGTTGTTGCGGTCCAAGTAAAAAAATAAATTCAAATAAAATGCCAGATTTGGAAAATGTTTAGGGTAGAATCTATCATTTTTATGTAGACACAAATCTGTTTTATTCTCAGACAAAAGTAGCAGTTTTCTTCTGCGTGACTGTCTGCGTTTGATTTAAATGTCCGTTCTGACGTTTGCTGGGGATTCTTGTTGCAGCTGTCTGTTCTGTGTCAGCTTACAGGCTTTTAACTTTGGCAACAAAAAAAAAGCAACATTTGAGGGTGGTTATACCTCCACATCTTTCTCTGGGAGCGTATGTTCTTTTTGTCTCTTTCTTTAGAAACAATAAAGTCGTGCGTCTTGGCTGAGTGATATTTTCACGGCGTAATGAGCCCTAAGTAGGGGTAAACGAGACGAGTGTGGTTTTGGAGTGTATAGAGCCACTTCTGAAAGCTCACTACAAAGCAGAGGCCCGGTCTGTTTCAAATATCTGCTTGCCACTGGAATCCTGAAGACATGGGCGTAATTTTCGATCGGGCTCTTATAAAGGTCTATCATTTCGTTTGTACAGATTAGGGTTTCTGCCTGAAATGGGAGTGCTGGACTTTGGCCTGTTGTTGATCTAGTTATGTGGTTTCTGGGTGGTTTCTATGTGATTTTCAACAGTGGTTTACCACAGACAGTTTAACAAATAAAACCTTTAGAATGAGAAGTTACGAAGAGGGTCGTTTTATCTTTGAGGCAGTTTGTTTGCATCTCTTCTTTGCATTGTAGAGTTGTTTACTACTGTGAAGTTTTAGCAATATTGGACAATGAATAATTTTATTTTATATTTTGGGTTCTTATCTTGAGGGCAGATGTGCTAGATGGCCAGTTTGTGATGGTTATATACAATTTGCTTTTAAAACCTTTTTTCTTTTTACATAACATTTACTATAAATTCATTTAAAATATTTAAAGACAACAAAATTAAACATTTGGAACTGAAACAGGGACACTGTAATATAGCACAGTATTTATAACAGAGATGGTTTTAATGTCATTTATTTATATTGGTAAACTAGTTTTTTTTTGTTGTAACAGTTTTTTATTTTTTTGTAACAATTGGGGTTATAAGATAAAAATATGGAAGCTTTAATTTGTATCAGTTCCCAAAATCAAACGTTAATCAAATGGCCGTTGCTAACAAACTCAAAACGACCAAATATTAGACATTAAATCGCTTTGTTTAACATTATTCATTATTTTAAAGTTTCTCTTACGCTTTATAATTTCTCACCCTTTTTCTGAATTTTTTTTCTGGTTACAGGATAAGTTGTAACAGTCTTCAGTTTTCTGTGATTCTCATCGGCGATTCGCTGTTCTTCTCAAACGTTTCCTCAGGATGATTTACGACTAAAGCGAAGGTTCGAGCAGGTTGTGTTGTGCTTGACGGGGATTTTAATTGGCCGGGATGGGAGACGGTAAAAACAACACAGGATGTGAGATGTTGAGGAAGCTACGCGGCTACTTAGCAGAAAAAAACCCTGAAGCAGATGTTCACTGGATTCTCATGGCTTGATATATAGATCACGGACCATTTCCATTTGCATATTTATGCCTCCCATTTGCTCATTTGTCATAAATGGCCCGAAGCAGGTTTGTTGTAGTTCATCCATAAAGTTCTTGGTATCAGCTGTGGAATCGCTTGTCGCTGTTCTTTTGTCGTTTATTTCTCTTGCTTTACGGATTTGTAAACTTTTCGTCCTTTACATTTTTAGGTTGCTACGTGAAACTCTTTTTTGAGGATTAAAGGCACTTTGTGATCTACCTCGACCAAAACTGCTCTGGTGTCATGGCAAGAGGTGTAATTGTTCTAAGCGCATGCAATAGCTCAACGTTTGACAGTTTAAATTACAGTGTTTCCCTGTCTTTGGTGTGCTGTTATTTTGTTGCTCGAGGTAGAGCGTGATTTACGGTTTTATTTTTAATGTGCTCTGGTGTCGGCTGTACAGGTCAGAGCAGTCGGCTCTCCGAGGGACGGCCGCTGGAGGAGATGGATGACGTGTTTGTATTTCACCTGACAGTTTCTTTGTTGATTGGATATTTTCCGTTGGGTTTACATTTAATCCGATCTTTCGTTGTGTCTGTCTATGAGGTCATAGTAGCAGCACTCTGTGTAATGGAGATATCAGCAATGATGGAGAAGAACGTGAAGTAATAACTCTGAGGTTTTTGGTATCAAACATTATCTTGGGGAGGCTGAAATTACGAGGCATATTTACTCTAAAAGAAAATACTTGGCCAGTGTAGGAAATTTTATGACAGACCGTCTCAAATCTCTAGCTTCTCATGTCTTGGAAAACGTAAACCAATTGACACCAGAATTTGGCTTATTATAGTTGTTTTTTTTTAAAATTTTTTATTAATGATAAAAACATGTTAAATTAGAAATCTGGAAATGTCTTCGAACTGTTTGGATGTTGAAAGCTGTTGTTAAAATTTGTAGTAATACATTGTAAAAAAGAAATTGGTTGTGAGGCATTTAAAGCAACATTTATGACGTTTCAAATGAAGTTTATTGAACTGTCTAGTGTAGTTTGCATATAAATGTCTCTAATTTGAAAAGCTGAACCAAAAACAGCAGTTGGTTCCCCTCAATGACCCTTCTAACACAGAATAAAACGCATGCACTTATCCCCCCTGAGGTTCCACCATATTTCACACCTCCTTCAGCATTTCTGCAGCTTGTATTTGGACCTGGACAGGTCCAAATCATTGCACAGCCCTAATGGACAACATCTGCGTGTGTCTCACTCACCAGTTTCCTCTGGTTGCTGAGGCAGAACGTGCAGATCTGTTTGGGCTGAGAGTTTTCCGAGTCTCGGCTGGGTGAGTTGTGGTGATGGTAGTAGTTTGAAGTCGACGGTCCTCCGCTGTGGCACGGCTGGCCGTCCCCACACGCTTCTCCAACGAGCAGCACGTTTCCCAGATGAGAGATGTAACTGGACGCCAACCGCAGGGTCTCGATCTTGGACAGCTTCCGGTCGGCAGGTTCTGTAGGGATAAGAGTCCTCAATGCTGTAAAGGCGGTGTTGACGCTGTTGGTACGGTCTCGCTCCCGCGCGTTGGCCGCGTTGCGCTGGCGAATCTCGGGTACAAACGTACCCAACATGCCAGTGGAAGTAGACATAGCTGCTACCGGCCGTACGCCACCCTCCGGGCTAGGCTTCCTCTTCCTGCCTCCGACTTTCAGGTCGTACCCCGAGCCATCCAAGCGAAACGAGCGGTCGTCAGAGCCCGAACTCTCGCTGCCGTTTTCATCGTCCTCTGACATCATGGAGATCTCTGAGTACAGGTATCGACTAGGGGCTGGGCGGACCATCGCAAAAGACATTGTCACCCGTTGCAGAAACTTCCAAACCTCTCCACACTGATCTCAGATGTTTCTCACAGAGTTCCTAATGCATAGATCTATGAGCTTTTAAAGCAAGCAGGTACTTACTTAATGTTTAGAAACACTTAATAGTCCTTTGGTAGAGTTGCTCTCTAATATCACATGGCCTTGCCACTCACGTCCCTCTGAATTGTGTTTTTCTTCAGATCAGAGGTCAGATCAGAAGCTTTGAGAGTTGATCCAGAGCGCTGGTCTTCCAGTTGAACTTGCTGTTTGACCTTCACTCACATCCAGTCAGTTCTTCTCGTCTTTAAGCTGGAGTCCACGTCTCTTGTACAGAAACACATGCACGCTCCTCTCTCTCTCTGCAGCGCTGCTCTCCCTCTGAGCACAAACCCACGTGTGCTTTCACTCTCACTCTTTCAGTATGTTCAGCTTTATAGGTTGTGGGAGTGTCTGCTGTGATTCCTCCCTCGCCCGCTCACACCCTCTCTCTCGCCTGCACACACTCTCTCTCATACACACACACACATTCTCTCTCTCACTTAATCTCTTTCTGTCTTACTAACACACACTCATTCTTTCTTTTTCTTTCTTTCTTTCTTTCTTTCTTTCTTTCTTTCTTTCTTTCTTTCTTTCTTTTTCA
>JAZGTK010017640.1:0-12189 GCA_036877625.1 Ambastaia sidthimunki
ACAGCCTAACCCCTCACATAGCAAATGTAATTAAATATCACAGCATGTTGTAATTACAGCAAACCAATGTAGAAACACGCCAATAAATATTTGCAAAACTATTTGCTCACTAAAACAACTTATTTCAGGTTGATGAAATTGCCATTAATATTGGAGCCTTTATTAATAATAATAAAATGATAAACATTTGTGGCAACAACTGGTTAGTTAATGCAAATTGACTTTGTTTCTAAAATGATGAGAATCAGCCTCACCTTTACCAGTTTGCATTCACGGGAGTCTGAAAAGGCTGGAAACATTTCCTCATACTTCTGAAGGGCAAGCTGTGAGAACAACATCAAAAAAGGGATGTCACAGAAACTCCAGCTGTTAGCATGTTTGAAAAAATGAGGCATGGTCTTGTTTTATACCTTAGCATTAAGCATGTCCACACAGAAGTGGCAGAGAGCTGCTTTAAAAAAATAGTCCTTTGCGCTGTATTTCAGCAGAGCGCTGTCCATTGTGTGTGTTGCAACCTATAAAAAAAGACCACAAATAGAGTTTTGGTATATAACTGCTATAACTATAACTGATTCTTATATGCTCATATAACTGATACTTCAGGACAAAAGTCTATTATGCCACATGGTGTTTAAGACTGAAAGGCTATACAAATAATGAGTTAAAGTTAAAGACACTTATCTAGGTCATTATCTAGGTCAGTTAATTAAGTAATAAAAAATAAAAAATAACTCAATTGTTTTAATTGAGGAAAATGTGACTAGGAAATGCAGATAATAATTTTTTTTCAAAGAACAAATAAGATCTCATAAATGTGAAACTGGTATGGTCTCTTGAAATAGTAACACTAAACTACATATCTGAAACACTAATGTTACACACTGTCTTAAATAGTGGCAAACATAAGTGAGCAAACATTTATGATCCTTAAAAATATGCAAACATATCCCAACCTACAAATTGAAAAATGTCTCATATGGGATCAGGTGTACACTGGATTAACTACAGCCACAAAAAAGGCATTCTGTTCTTACCTGTTCATAGATCTCAATTGCCTTGGGGTACTTCTCCAGCTGAGCTGCGTAGGTGGCAACTTTGAGTAGACACTTGTTAGCTGAACTTTTGGAGACAAAATGAATGGATCAGCAACTCCTACACTAGCAACTCCTGCTTTGAGTTTCACTACAATTACCCAAAATTCCCCAACAGATTTAGAGGAAACAAATTATAGAAGTCGTGTTATAAAGCGCCTACGGGACTCTTCAACCTAATAACTGTACTATAAAGGTCAGATGAGGTGGGCAAAGGTTTGCCTTCAGCAAACATGAAAACTATTTAACGTGCCCTAATTGTTATGAATTGTAATAATAATAAACACCACAGCACTAAGGGTAATAAAATTTATAAGAAACCCATTTTCTACTGCCCTATTTGTCCTCAGATTTTAGGAGCATAAGGCCCTGAGCCACATGAAGAAAACTTGCCATATAAATTCACATACCTGGTGGACTCCTCGCCTTTATAGTAGTCTGCTGCCTGTTCATAATGAGCTATAGCCTAAGAAAGTTAAAAGTACAATAATTACATACATGCAAGATAAAAAAATGTTACTTTTGGGTACATCTCATGAACATAATCAATGTGATAAAGTCTGACCTTGTCAATGTCAACCAGTTCAGTCTCATAAACCTCAGCAATTGTTACGTGGTGTTTGGCTGCAATTGTAAATCGACCCTACAACATGAAACATACGTCAATGAAAACAGCATGTGTTTGCATTGTGATCTACTGTGTTATGTGTTCATTTATTTTAGAATATTATCATTAGGTTAATACAGGATAAACAGTTCACCAAAAACGACAAAATAATGACACACATTTCATATACAATGTCACTGTATTGCTTCACAACACATGTCATACAGAATGCTTTTATAGTACATTTATTATATTGTTTGTTATTGTACAGATTTATCAATCTTGACTTCATCTTATCTTTACTAGGCTGGTTTAGCCTTAAATTATAAATATAGGCCTTCTGCCTCATATGGTGAGACCCAAACTCCCATGTTAGTGGAAGATAAAGATCCTTATACTGTTCTACTATTACTTAAGGTTGTGTTCATTTTGGGCCTTGATTACCCAAGTTACTATATATAAAGCATACTGTACAGTACAGTCAATATCACAGTATAAAACAGACAGGTACTTTGAGTACTTCTGTTACTAATTAGCTATCAAATTACTTACTATATAACTATAAATACTATATGTCTACCTCTATTTAAGTTCTCTACTGTGTAGTTCTTTGTTTCACTTACAGACTGTTTTTCTGACCATTTTACATTTTCCTCCAGATAGTGTAGGTGAGTTTTTCCAAAACATTTTTTGTTATGCTGGCTGAAAGTCTCTTAACATCCTGATAGCAATCAGTATGTAATCTGGTCTGAATATATTTATGTAAATATATACTCTGTGGAAAGTACATGAAATGTTTATTTGAATACAATGACAGAATATCTTCTGTTTCTGTCGAACAACGTGTTTAGCATACATCCCGCATGTGATGGAGGAGACATGTATTTGGAGAGAGAGCTCTGAGGGAACAATGGGATCTTTTAAAGCTGGCTTGCTATTTCTATCCTAACTGAAATAGCCTACCCTACCTTCAAATAGGGACCAGTGAGCATTTAGCTATATATTAGAAGCTTTATGCTCAGACTAAAGTATTCTATACATCCATCTTATAATTACTTTCATTTTTTCAGAAACGGGTTTCAGCTAGATGATTACAGAATTGTCATATTTGGGTGCAATAACCCTAACCCTAAGTCCAATACTGGTATTTCAGCTATGAGAAAGTGTGCTATCAAAACACATCCTTTGTATTACAGTGCCCCCTACTGGTGTCTTGAGTAGAATATGAAAACTTGAAACTTGGAATATGAAACTTGTTACGTGTATTTAAAACATCTAACAATATAAACACTGTCTACAGCCTTTACAGCTGTAAGAAAGACTCTTACCATGTCTGTATAGATCTCAATGGCTCTGTTCAGGCAGTTTATGGCCTCTGTGGATGAAATAAGAGGCACCTGATATAAGATGATTGAACTTTAACAGTTTTCACTACATTATTTGAAACCTCTGAATATTTAACTACATAATTATTAACTCAAAGTAAAGAAGAACTGTTTAGCCCACTAAAAAGCAAGCTGATGATAAGAGCATGTTAACAGATTATTAACACATGCATAAATACCTTGAGGATCTGATTTTTTAAATGCATTGCCGGCATCTATGAAGTTTGTGGCTGCATCATGTTTACTCTGCATCTGTAGATGAAGGAGAGCCGCCTGGGAGAACGCATTTCCTGCAGCTAACAAACACGTATGTGCAAAACATGCAAATATTATGAAGACACACATATCATGTAAGCGTTTAAAAAATCTAAATGTGTAAGCATGTTGTTTATATTGATACTGAATATATGTCTCTACCGCTCCAGTTCTTGGCCATCTTGAACATGTTTGCCGCCCTTCCATACATGTCACAAGCATCCTCCATCTTTGAAGAGCCTCTGGTAAAACATAAAAGACTTTTAGAACAATATTCTGTAACACATCTCATATATTAATATTAATTTGATTACTATTATTTGTAAACATTAAAATGTAACACATCGCAACAATCTCTCAGTGATGCAGGTATGTGCTCTACAACATCAGACCTTTTCTGTCTGAGCATGCAATGCAGTTGCTAATCCAAGCTCCCACAATATTAAGGCTGGACAACTGCAATGCCCTATTGGCTGGCCTTCCAGTTGCGCAACCAAACTCGTGCAAATGAGCGTGCAGCCCGTGCAACAGCATGACTGAGCCCATATTACACCCACATTGATTTCACCCCATTGGCTACCGTGGACTTCAGGACGGCCATCGAAACGTCAGATATACTTCAGATATATGTATTATGTTTTGTATACAAGCCTTGTTCATATAAATTCAGTGATGTTGTAACTTCGGCTTATTACTCAAGTTGATGTCAGGTGATGTCTGGTATGTCCTGTACCAAAGTTTAGCCTACTGTTATATCAAAGTATTTCATCGTCTGACTGTACACAATAATTAAGAAAACTAAACATCAACCTTTATAATGTGGAGGCTGTTAAAATTATTCGGGATATATAAACAAATAATTTACACTCGAAAAATAACATTGTTTTCAAATGTAATTCACGTAAGGTGAAATTTAACCTGTAACCGCTGAACATTTTGTGTGTCTACACAATCAGAAGGAAATGTTTTAGACTGTTTTAGTTATGATGATCGCTTATTTAAACTTTATGTTTGACAGCTAACTGGTGACTAGTATGCTAGCTGTCTGTTTATATCGGCTGGCCTGTCAGAAGTTTAATAAAAGTTTTCAAACATACCCAAACAGAGAGCCAAAAAACGACTGCGAGGATTTTACTTTCTTTTCGGCTTCAGCCATAAGAGCCATGGCCTCTTTTTCTTTTCCAGAGTTATCCATCAAGACTTTTTTTACTGTTCAACTTTAGCAGCAGACTCTGAATTCAGCCACATCAACACATCCCTGCAGAAAACTCCAACGAGGCCGCCTACGGTATTATTTCAAAATAAAGGTCACTTCAGGTAATGAACAACAAACGAACAAATTCAAACAGCGCCAGTGAAAATCAATGAAGCAATACCACCACCAACAATTTATTATTGTTGTTGTTGTTGTATTATTAGTATCAGCAGCAGTGTAGTAGTAGTACATACATTTGTAAATTACCTACATAATTTTCTGTATTTTCTGTATTACACCACTGCTGAAAATACTGAACCAAAGTGGGACGAATTATATAACAAATTTATATTTATTTATATATAAAAGAAGTTTTTATAAATTAATCATAACTACAAACTTTACACTTCTATATACAAACTTTATAACTTATACACTTAAAATATGTATTTTTTTAAAATCTTTTTTGTAGCTACATTACTTTTTTATCATTGCCCAGACTTCCGCATGTCGCTGATAAATGTGAACGCAGCCTTTGTAAATGTCCAGCAGAGGACGCGCTCGATTAGGTGAAATTACACTAATGGTTTGTGGGGTATCTTCATGAGGAATTCCCCATGTAGGTACAGTGACGTAAATGGAGACCCCTTTGTGTCGGGTCTATGAGGGAATCCCTGCGTGTAGGCGTTGTCCACAACAGGTCAAAATATTGTTTTACTGTCTCGGTGGTTGCTATGTAGACAGGATTTTGCCACGTGCCAGGTTACTTTTACGTAACGGTTTTCCCTCTTAAAAATAAGAATGCCTCATGTTTGCCATAGAGAGACTATGTGAACACATTTAGTCACTTTGGAAAATATGTCATTGTGTCCCAAGCAAGTATCTTTATGCTGACACATAACATACCCACCATCTCTTTGTCTCTATTCAGTGTATCTATTAATGTAAAATGTTTACCATATATTTGTTTATAGATTTCCAAATGCTCTGGGATCTATACAGGAATTATTTTTTTTATAAAGAATATAAAATGCAGGTGATAGTTATGAGTTATGTTTGTTTGTTCAATTGAGACAATTTGGTATAGTATAATATATATTGTTAAAATTTGCAGTATATATATGTATAACTATTATTAGTAGAAAATCACATCATTTAGAAACAATTTATAAATATGTATAAATTAACATAACATAAAATATAATTTGAATAGTGCATGATTTGTTTTCTGTTTTAAATCTTCAAAAAGAAAGTAGATTTAAAAATGTATGATTTGAATAAATAAAGGTTAAAAGTAAGAGGTATGTACTGTATTTTTTTTTAAATACTTTAACCACACAGATCTGTTTAGGGAAAATGTTAGAAGGTTCAGTATGAACTGGAAATAATTATAGGGATTTGTGCTTGCTTGCGCAACACAACCAAATTTATGAAGCAGATCTCAAATGCCTTCACAAAGAGTCTGTCACTTCACCGTCCATGCATACCGATTCTAACACACATACAAACTTGTATGGCTGTGGCTAACCAGCCCTGAAGAAAATTCCAAATAGGGGGATGTATTTAACATCTTTCATAAAGATACAGTGAAAGGCCTGAACTCGTGCTTTAGAAAATCTAGCGGACCCGAGGGAAAGAGATATTAATAACCTCTTCAGGCTCCTCCCAACAAATTCTTCACAAATGACTCACAGTGTGAAACAGCTAGCAATGAAGCGATGGGTGGACTGCCTCTGCTTCTCATTTGTGTTTCTTTCCACGGACGAATTGAGGAAAGAAACAGGGACAGCCCTTCCTTTCTTTTTTTCCAACCCTTTCCCAAGAAGTTACACACACAAACAATGATGCTTTCACATGTTTGAGATTGCATAAGGAAAGGGGAAAGAAAGAGCGTAGACATTAAGATGTGAGGAAAGTCAACAGGCTTTTGGAATGATGTGGAGCTGGAAAGTAAACGAGAGAACAGAGGAATGGGTAGTTGAGCAGGAAAATGGAAAATGGTGGTATGGGGTTTTGGCACAGAGAAGTGTGACTCAATGTTTATCTGGCCAGTAACTGAGCAACTGTACAGCATATGTCTGCAGAACACTACAAGCCTTTATGCCTGTTTATGTGCTTCCTTTCCCATGTGTCTATCTGGAAAAAATCAAAAAAGGCTCTTTAAAAATAGGCCTACATACTCTATTTTTCTTTCATCAACGGATCAGTTAAAGGGGGGATTGTGCTTTGGAAAATGTTGCTTATCCAATTGAGAAGTTGAACTAAATTTTTTACTAAAAATGTATTGAACACATGTATTGTAAAATGCCAGAACACATAACAGGGTTGCAGATTTAGCATAAACTACACAGCATAGGCTACAGTTTAATGCTTTTAGTTTAGTTAATTTAGTTTAATTTGTTTTCATTCAAGATTTAAGAAATCTGTTATTTCAACATTCTCAGTGTAATTTTTTGTATATTATTTGTAAAATTCATTGGCAAAAAATGTCTGTTCAATCCAAAAAAACAAGTCAAGTCTTTATTTAGCTCAGTATATTTACTGTGATAATGGTTAACTGAAGCAGTCAGTGAAACTGATTACAGTAGAATTTTCCAATTTTTTTCTTTAACATGATGACAATGATTTCATATTTCTATATATCTTGTATCATTCATTTATATGCATAGAGCTCATTAAATTCAAAAAAAGAAAACAAAATTATCATAGAGTACATTTACTTTTGCATTTTAGAAATGCTAGAAAACTGATTTACATATTCCAAAAAGTCTCAGAAAGGTTTTCACATGCCTCCTTATGTCAGCAATTATGGAGGAGAGGAGTTATAGAGACAAGTGCTTCACATTCTGATATAAAATTGTCTGAAGCAAAGGTAAGCAGGGTAAGCATATAAAGCCATTTATACAGGTTTCTAAACCAAATGAGGCAAATGAATGACAATTATCTACAAACATTTGCTTGCAGCTTCTCCTTTCGGGAGTCATAGTGGGTTGAACTATGAAGTGAGTCATTTGTGTAGCATTTCTGGATCAGATGTCATATGGACCTCTGATTTTACTGTTGGGAATAAAAATGGCTAACAGTTGGTACATTCCTTTTAAATGACTGGAACCAGTCATTGGTTTATCTTAATGTTCTTTGGCTTCGAGCTGTAAATCTTTGGCATTTTTCATTAGTGTGAGAACATAAAGTAAGACACTCATTATGTGTTACAAAATGGCACCAAAATACACTGGAGTTTAGCACTGCTATAAAGTAACATGGAGCTGGAAAACATGCGAGAATTGTGAACAAAGGAATCAGTGGAAGTCTTGTGGAGTTCATTGTCTAAGCATCAGAGCCCTTTTGCCGACGTTTGGATGGAGGTATTAGACGGGCAGGAAGCTCAGCAGGTAGACCATGGCCCTCCAGTTTCACTTCAATCAGATGGCTGGCCAAAGCAAACTCCTCATCATCCAGCATGCCATCATGGTCTACATCAGAGAGCTTCCAGATGCGACCCAGAACAGAGTTGGGCAGCCGTGTGCTCACCATCCAATCTTTGGCTTTAGTGCCACTAAGTTTCCCCTCATTTGGTGCCAGGTTGTAGAAGATCTCATCATACTTGGGCTTGTCCTTTGTCACGACCCATTCCTGATCTTCCTCATCTACCTCACCATTTTCATCTGCATTCTCGCCGAAGGGGTCACATTCCACAAAAGGTCCAGCACGGGTTCCCAAGAAGGCCCCACCTTGTACTCCAGGTTGGACCACAGCCTCCATTTCTTCCTGCCTGAGAAGAGGCATCAGTTTGGCAATGTCACTAGACAGTAGCTCATCCAACATAGCCATCAGGTTGGGCTTCAGAGCTTTAAACTTGGTGAAATCTTGTCCCATAAGTTGCTCCTACACAATAATAAAACAACACAAAATAATGAAAGGAAGCCAGTAAGTGGTAACTCATCACCATTTGTCAAGCAAAAAAACTAGTGTTTGACCTTAAAGCAAAACAAGGACAAAGAGGGTTGCAACTTGCACTAACCTGCATCTTAGCACAATCAGGGAAGTCTCCAGGGGAGATATGATGCTGGAGCTGGATCTTGGAGAAGATAACAGGAAGCTGATAGATCAGGTTCTTCTTTTTATTGTCCTTCCTAAAGACAGATGGCATCTCTTGCTTCAAATAGCTGATGATATGGGCATGAACCTATGAATGAAACACACATTACAGATGCTTTCTATGACTGTTGTTATACAGCTTTTACAAATTCACAGAAATTGCATTCTGTACAATACTAGGCTGATGTAATTGTTTGCATTGTTCTATTAAAACTTACTTTTGTACTTTTGAAACTTACCCGCACAAGACGGGCCCTCTTAACCAGGTCATTAAGTTTGCGCAGGGCTGAGTTGCGGGGCAGATTTTGGATATCAGCGAACAGATCTTCCTCTTCCAGTTCAAACAGCTTTCGGTTATCAGTTACCATAAGAGGCTCAGACCAAAAGGATCCAATGTACACTCTCAGAACTTCAGGAGAACCAAACACCTTCCCAAGAGACCACATTAAAGCTCCATACACTCGCATTAGCTGCTGGGTTTCCACCATATCAGCTTTATTCAGAACAACGCGCAGTTTGTCTTCATTGCCTTTAAGGGCACCGATGGCCTCTGAGAATTCATCGGAGATTTCCAGCTTGTGTGCATCAAAGAGAAGGATGATCCGATCCACGCGCTCAGCAAACCAGCGGAGAACAGCTGGGAAGTCATATCCTACCATAAAAAAGGAAGACAAACATATTTCTGTTAACCTATATTTCCTACAAAAGAATGCAACAGTGGTCACTCACCTTTGATTATTAAATGCACTGCTCACAAAAATTAGGGGATATTTCAAAATGAAGTAGCAGAGGATCCCATAAGAACTGTTGGACAATCTGATCCTGTCCATGCCCCATCGCTGTCAGTGTGTTTTGGCAGTCTTGGGTGACAATACACTCTACTGAACAATCAATGTGTGGCATTCTTGTCTAGTTTGACATGCTTCTGTTCACCGTCACCAATGTCACATCTAATTTGCCACATCTAATCTTTGACTTGTCGTTTGCTTTTCTGATGTTCTTGTTTAATAAAAAAAATCAAATGCTTCTTTTTTTTATTGCTACATATTCATTTTGAAATATCCCCTAATTTTTGTGAGCAGTTTTTTTTTCTATATGTGGTATTAAAATATTCATAATTATGAGCTTAACTTTAAAGATCATTTTGATACCTGAGATAATGAGTTAGGTATTCTTTGGATAAAATGAATGGGAATTGTATCCCAAAACTCTACTAATGCACTTTTAGTTATGATAACAATTTTCTAGGTAAACATGCAAACTGTAAGTAATATAATTGTTTGCTATTATCTTATTTACAGTTGGAGTTTGGCTTTGATGGCCTTTACTTTCAAATGCTATAGACCCCCTCCAATAACTGTCATGTCCTTAAATTCCTTCCCCTTCCTCTCCCAGTCACACCATAATGGCTCACTTGTGCATCACATACTGTATGTGTTCAAAATATGTGAAGAAAAACAGACATGGGACTACACAGCTCCAACACTGATAAACTAAGATTACTCAACAATTTTCTATGTGGGAGAACATAGATATTTCACATGTTGTTGTTTATTCTTAAACAGGTCTCAGATCAGTTACTGGCCTTAAATTTATGACAACACCAATTTCAATTAAGAGTTTCTCTGTCTGTTCTTTTATATGATAATTACATTTAATGTGTTACCTTGAGTTAATTCAGACTGTTACTTCAAAATATGATTTGATTTAGCTGTAAAAAAAGGTTCCATGTAGACATTGCAAATATTTTCAAGAAAAAAATTGTTAAAAAGAAGATATTCTTTATATTTTGAATTTGTTTAATTAATTTCTATTGGCCTTCAAACAAAGAAAACTAAGTAATCTTGATTATAATAATCTGTTTATATTTTTATTATAATCATAAGCCTCCACTCTGACTAACAGTGTAATGATGTCACCAGGGTTATTCCAGGCAAACACCACATAGACACTGAACAAAACATTTCATTATGTAGTCAACAATCATTGAGTTGGAGACCTTCATCAGTTAACTTAGATCAATTTTAAGTTCAGTCTGAAGTGGAAAAAAGTGGTTGCAATTTGAATAAAAATATAGCTGAATCTGTAGCATTTAATAAGTTATAAATGTTGAGAGTTTGTCCCCCACCAAAACCCTTTTCCACTTCTCGTTTTTTTTCAGTTGGTCTTACCTCGGCTCACTCTCTGTTTGGCCCCAGACAGGATACCTGGAGTATCAATGATGCTGATGCTCTCCAGGACCTGATTGGGTAGCTGAGCACACTGGAATCTAACAGAGATCAAATTTTGTGAGATTTTGTATTACATTCAGTGACAGAACAAACTTCTCGTGATTAAATGGGAATGTCAGAGGCAGAATTTAGACTGATATATTTTATCAAATACAACATTGCACAATTCCTCTGTTTTGCCAGCTAGAGTGACTCCAAAAGTGTTTGGACCCTAAAATCACATTTAAAAATGTATGATTGTCACTGCATTAGGTAACAAAATATGATACCAAGTTAAATAAAGCTTTTTATGTTAATCATTAAACTTTATGTATTTCTTAGAAATATACTTTATGAACTTCTCATAACAGTTGTGTACTCAGTCTACTACTGTTACATTTATAATAAACTTGAAAGCACATTTCTATAAACGAACAAATTCAAAATATGTTTTAACTTTGCTTAGGTATACTTAATAAATTAATTTTTGTAAGGGTTGCCACTTTAAGCGCACTTTTCAAACACTTCACTTTCCCAAAGAAGGTTGTTAGGTTTAAAAAGATAAAGATATACTGCTTTGTATCTGGACATTTTCTGGTTGTCAAACATAAGTGGAACATCCATAAGTGGTCCACAGTTAATGTGATGAACTGCACCTGTGGTCACTCTGCTTAAACACCTGTGGGAACTGACTAATTTGTCACTGGCTTAATATGTTGTATATAATGCTGCACAAATATTTACATTTGAATTAAGTGTACAAAATACAACATTTCAGGGCAACTGCATGTCTTCTACACAAACTGTTCACTGTGTAATACCATAAAAGGGCACTACGCAATTCTTACATTTAAGAGCTCTTTAGTTAAAACAACTGTCCCCCTGAGAATAGCCAAAAGAATTTTTCATTGACCCTATAAACAGCTGCTGTATTTGATCAAACAAGCAGACTTCTAGCGTCACTCCTCCCTGGCTGTTCCATTGTGTGGAAGCAGTGGTTGAAACACACAGAGCTTCCTGAAGGAAAATGACCAGCGCTGCCAAAATCAAACAATACCTGATTTACAGCATTAAACAACACAGTCTCTTCCTGAAGTAAATGAGTTTAACGAGTGGGCTTTTTCCCTGGACAGAAGCGGGAGAAAACCTAAAACATGTTTGCAAAAACACCCTAAAAAAGGAGAAAACAGAATCTTTGGAAAGAAAAGGACATTCCAAACAGCTCCTCCTCTGGTGCCGATAGACACCTTTGACCTAATTGTTGAAACGTTCTTGGCAAGGTCAATGAGAAGACAGTACTTGAGCTAGTCAGATGAACTGGACTTGAACTTCAGCTTAGTATCCTCCC
>JAZGTK010017641.1:0-12189 GCA_036877625.1 Ambastaia sidthimunki
AGTGCATTTCAGCAATATACAACAGAGAACACTGTGCAGATTACCGTTTCCCACAATTCAATGTGCTCAACTTGACCTTCAATCAATATCATCTGAGCTTTTGCTTGTCCCATTGTTTTGTTACCCACTAAATAGTATTTAAAAATTATATTGTATATTTGAATATATTGTAGCAATATTGTAGCAAATATACAATGTACCCTGTTTAGTATGCAATACAGTATGCAATTATGACTATGGTTCATTTTGACTATGGTAGACTAAAATGCAGACAATTAAATCTTTATGAACACATTTTGCTTGCTTCACCTCACTGTTTGCCGTTTCAACACCCACTTAAGGTTACCAGTGGACATACAGGGTGTGTGTGTTAGTTCACGTGTTTGCCAGTGTGTTGGTAAAGGACAGGAGTGGAGGAGAACTGTGGGTGGATGTTGACCTCGACTGACATACACCTCAGCGTAATTACTGCTGGCACACTGGGACACGCTCTCTTTATCTGAATCCTGCATCCATCTGTGCTGGTTAATTTACCACTGACCTTAGCCACAGAGAGTCCTAATCACTACACAGGTAGGCATGGAGAGTGCTTACAAACAGCAAGACTGCATAAAATACACAGTGCAGTGGAAATCTGTTTGTTAAATGAGTACAGAGGGAACCTGGTGTTTTGAGAGTGCCACACAGCATAAGACACACCCCACAACTAATACTGCAATACGACCTGGGAGAAATAGGTCTTTACTTTCTAAAGACATTGACAGGTGCATTATTTAAGCATGTAAAACCACAAGGATAAAAGACAATCGTTATAAATAAACTAGGCCACTGTAAATAAACTAGGCCACAATGGAATCTTTATTTTTTTTTACATTTTCTGTGCTAATTTTGAGAGGGGAAAATGGGAAATTCTGGAGAATTAAACACTACAGTATACTTTTATTGGGAGCTATTAAACAGTTCTCATTATTAAACAGTTCTGCAGACACAGATTCCATATGGGACTTCTGATTCCTAGGGTGTGAACAAGAGCTCTTTTAGTTATCAGCCATGAACTACAGCCACTGCCCCACCCCCAACTATAAGGAATTGTCTGTGTCCATCCTGAATAAGGAGCACCTGCTAATCAAACAGCATCCGGAGACATAATCACGAAATAATCTCATCCAAATGCCTGTTGTCCTTGTGGAACATAACCTAATTTGTCAATCCATTTCAAATTGTATTTATAAATTCAGAAAACAGTGAATAACATGTGAGAAAGGTTAACAGACAGAGAGACTCACCATGCAGGTCTCCAGGTCATCCAGTCTCTCACCCTCCAGTAGCTCTGTGGTGGAGCGTTTAGGGACTTTCTCCTCAGGAACGTCCAAATCAAGAGATTCTTGTTGCAGCAGGGGGCGCCCTTTCCCTGACAGGTGCTCTGCCTGTCCAATCATCCATAAGAACAAGAAACATAATCATTTATAAATCATAACAATTCTCAGCTTTGACAGTACTTAATGCATTATGTGATATTCATTTACATTTTATATTTACATTTAGCAGACGCTATTATCCAAAGCAACTTACAGTGTGAGGAGAACATAGAAACATAGGTATTCAAGTCAGATTTGTAACTGATTTGACACAACGTTCAATAAACTGCAGGAATCAACAAAAAAAAATAACATTAATTAATAAAAATTATATAGTGTAAAATGCATAGCAAAAAAATAAATAAAATGACAATAATTATTTTAATATTTTATTTTACCAAATAAATTATCCTCAGCCATATTCATTGCATGGTATGTTTTCATTTTCAGTGAAAATAAAGTAGCACTTTTATATTTGTGTGTGTATAAAACTATCCTCAGTTTTAGTCTGTAACAATTTAATTAACTTTATACAAACACAGGAGAAGTCTATGGTATGTCTCCACACTGGAAGCTTGTGTGTGTGTAATGTACATAGATCGTCTCACCAGCGTCTGCTGTGAGCTGGAAAGAGCCTCTAAAATCTCATCAACGATTCGATCTGACAGGAAAGACGCCAGGCTGAGCTTTACTTCACTGTGGGACAAGAAGAACAGAGATGAGAGTGAATGTGTTACTAGAAATACAGTCACTATTGACAGTGTTATCACATCTTGCGTCTGTGAGCCAAAAGTGCCCACACAAACACCAGCACCACTCTCTCAGCTTCATTAGAGAGAGACAACACAGGAGTTTTAAGCTGTGAGGTCACCTCAAAAAAATTAAACTGCTGCCTTCTGCAAGTGTTCAAATTGTGTTTCTGTATGGGAGCTTTCTCTTTGACTGACAGATGTACTGACCTGATCTTGTTCATGATGTCGATGCCAGACTGCTCCAACAGTGTGTTCTTCACAAAACTGCGGGGAACCACCATCTTGGTCATGCCAGCTTTGATGAGATCCTGACGCAGGTTAGACTTCTTCATAACGTGAGGACAGAGACCCTCAGCTGCACCCACCATTGATTCCAGCAGCGTCTATACGAGAACACATGCAGGCAAACATTGAAACGAAACTGCACTGAACAGTGCAAATACAAGGCATCGCATCCAAATCATTACATGAAGTTTTCTTTATTTTATTATAGGTCAAGCAGTATCTGGCTTTGACTGAGGGGAGGACAAAGTGATTAGACCAGTTTCATTCATCCTGAGGTACCTACAGCTTATAGCAGTGGTTCTGGAATCTCAGCTGGGTTTGCTTTAGGACAAAAGGCATCTCTACAGAACATCAAACCTGTATTTAATATACTTTGTTCTATTTTCTTTTCCCTTGGAGCATTGCTTTTTATCTACTGTAAATGACCCTATTAGAACAGTTCAGAGACTGTTTTTAATGTCACAACCCAAAGACTCTTGGGTTAAAAGCAAAAATACATAGGAATTAAAATTCTTAGGGTACTAAAAAGGATCGCAATTCTTATGATACTACATCCTTATAGGTGTGTAGGTAGAGAACTGTTGCATATAGTAATTATAAAGGCTAATAATTCTGGAACTTTATTATTTGGATAATTGGCAAAAAAATTATTATATATCTATTACATTCTGTTGCAAAGAACTGAAAGAAGAATAATATATTTAACAGTTTTAAAATATTTTGTCTTTCTGTGTTTTTTGGTGTGATAAAATTAATGTAGAATTATAAAAAGTATTTTAAACATTTTTTATTTATAGTCAAAGGCATTCTTAATTTTTGGTATCACTTTGGCCCAGAATTTTTTTATCTACCTTTGTCAGTGCGTAAGTCAAAATTCAAAACAGAACAATTACAGAATGGAACCTGAAATGTTAAAAATTTAAACCAAATCCTTCCCACCCTGACTTCCACACTCCACCCCTCTTCGATGATTTCATCTTGGCATTCCATGAGGGAAATTTTGAACTTAAAATGTAAATCAATGATTGTAAATCAATAATGAGGAAGAAAAGACTGATTGAACTCTGCCAGTACAAATATTGGGGTTGCTGGTACTTTTGAGATGAATGTTTATGTATGTTTTCATATTCCGTTTCTGAGGGTATTTCCTTCCACTGAAAAGGCTCTTGTTTGTCATTCCGGCAAACACTGCTCTGTTTGTATTCATTGCAGGTCTGTGGTGTCAATGCAACAAACATGAGGGCTGGAAAAAATTCTCACACGCTTCCTGTAAAGCTGCTACAAGCTCTTGCTGTTAATCTCCTGCCATAACAAGCAACTATGAGCTGAATGAAAAATGACTGGCCAACATGCAAGCACAGCAACAAGCTATGCAGCTAGCAACAAACTACTGTGTGTGTTCACTGGCTGAGGTCATTTATTTGGTTTGACAGCAATTTAAAACCTTTCTGAAAGGCTTTCAAAGACATTGACAGTATGAAGCTGTGCTGTGAATAACAATATTTCAGGAAAGCAAATGTATTGAGATATTTATCTGAAAGAAATGGCAAGCTAATCGTGATAAACAGCGAAACGACTGCTACTAGTTCAACTAAAACATGATTCTGAAATATATAAATGTTTTAATCACAGGCTTTAAAACATTGACACTGCATAGGCTAAATCTGTTTCAAACATCAATATTTGTTTGTGTTAGACATGCTGGGACTGGGCCACATAACCGGACAAACTGTGTGACAGTAGAAATGCAGAGTGATATAGATTTTTCTGTATTATCTGTTATAATAATGTAGTTTTTTACAGCATGCCAAGCAACAACTACCATTTGCAGGCACAGATGTAAACTGTGTTGATGTGCATAGCTTTTTCTTTATTTGGAGGTCTTTAAATTAGGCTCATTTAATCAGAATATAGTGTCAGAACTATCCAGGGTATAAATATTCATTTTACTTGTTTCAGCATTCCAAATAAAAAGGGAACATCAAATAGAATGAACTACCTTTTAGTTGCAATGTTTAGTTTATCCTAATAGAGAAACAACCTCAGGATCATTTAATATATAAACCATTTTGTCAGGAATTTCAGTAAAAATAACTATATAATAATAGATACTGCCCACATGATATAAATTTAAGCATACTGTGATATGGTCACACTACCCAACCCAACCTTACCTGAAGCTGTTCATCCATGACTCGTGCAACCTCTCCTGCCATTGAGTCCAGTTTCTCCTGGATGGGTCCCACAGCAGAAGAACCGACCTCCTCTCTGGATGCGGCACCCAGGTGATACAGGTTGGGCAGAAGCTGCAGACAGAGAATACAATAAAACATTGTCTTTTAAAAGGACATTGCATTTTAAAAAACATTAATTACACAAAGGTAAATTACTAATACAGTAAAAAATGTAATATAGGTCTTGATTTGGGAATAACATTGTCCTACTGTTTTGGAGTTTTTTGCGTCCTTCATCAGGTTCTCTGCTATTCTGACATCCTCTTGAATGGCGTCTTTCTCTGTGTTCTTCAGAGAGTTCAGATGGTCCTGGACTTTCACACAGATCCGGTCGATCATCTAAGCAGAAAGGAGAAGATTAAGATGGAAATATTTCTCACTGAGGAACTTTTTTGCAGTGCGACACCCAATGATTATCTAATGTCTCAGCCTTCTCCAGATCATGCATAGAAACATGAAAATACAAAAAAATATGTTTTTTTTTGTTTCCAAGCTACTGTGACCTTAAGCCACAATATTTACTTAATATTTGAGAAGTTATGCAATTTAGCCATGCAATCCATTTACTGACTTCAGACACAATCATTTAATATCATCACAGGGGCAGGAGGGATCTCTCACCTGCTGTGTGGTGGTGGTGACGATGCCCTGCTGGAGTCTGTAAGCTTGCTCCTGGACATATTTCCGGGTTTCGTGGTTCCTATACAGGTAGTTCTCAATCTTAGAGTAAGAAAGAGAAGTTTATTTTTCATCCTATTGTCATGGAACAGATTTTTTAAATTCATTTAGTTTAGCATGTCAATGGAAGCAGCAGAGCTCCAGACCTTCAGTAAAGCATCCTCTGTTTTCTCAGGACTGGCTTTGAGTGCCTGGGACGCATCTATGATGGGGATGGGCATGAAACGTATAGTGAAGTTCCTATAGGAAGACAATGAGAATCAACAGTTACACACAGTATAATAAAGAACCTAAGAATAAGACACTATTTAAAGTACATGCAATAAACCCCTACAAATGGCCCAGAATGTGATCTCACTCTGTTGGATACCCGGAGCCACCCGCATTGAATTTAAATCTTTGACACTGGCCTTCAGGACAGTCCCCAGAAGTTCGCCAGAACTTTACATCACACCCTACATCAACTCACTCCTTCAGATATACGTAACCTTCCACCAACTACCTTCTGTAAACAAGCGATGCCTGACCGTTCCCTTGCAATGAGATACATTCAGACACTCTCCAAGACATTCACCTATTCTGTTCCTTCCTGGTAAAATGAGCTCCCAGCCTCCACTCGATCTGCTAAAACCATCACATCCTTCAAAGAACAACTGAAAACACCTGTTCTGCAGACACCTGGCCAATCTCCAATGTTCAGATGTTTTACCTTACTGTGTTAAAAAAAATCTTTTCTCCTCTACTGTTCATCCTATGTAGCTTTGTAGACTAGACTTTTTGGTTCTTAAGGCAAAATATTAAATGCTTTCGCTCTTTGTAAGTCACTTTGGATAAAAACATCTGCTAAATGAATAAATGTAAATCTTAGTAGGTCCATGGTATTCTTTGGAGTCCCATGTAAATACCATGATTCATGAATACGTATAATAATACATAATATATAGCATAACAAATTACCATTTGGTAGAAGCTTTTATTTAAAGGCACTTATAGTGCATTCAAGATATTCAGAACATTTTATAAGTATGTGTGCTTCGTGGGACTCAAACCCATGACATTTGCACTGCTAACGCAATGCTTTCCCAATTGTGATAAGGAAGCAGTATTTATCTTGGGGTAAGAATACACTGACAATGGCTTACTGCTAAAACTTTTGAATAAAAAATATTTTTAAGTCAGTGTGCAGTTACATTTCATCTCTATAAAGGAACAATATTACAGTCTATTACTGCACTATGGTACCACAACACCACTTTTTGTAAGGGAATGTTAAACAGTTGTTATAAGCCCAATATTCCCAAAACTAAGTTTAAAGCGGGAAAAAAAAGTATCTTCTAAAGTTAAAGGTTAATGTTTGACATCTAAAAACACAAAAGTTAGTGCAGTCTGGAATTCAAGTAACAAAAATACACGCAAATTTATGTAAATACACCAAATTTTAAATTAAGATTTTTTTCTTGGGAGCTGACAGAATGTGATTCAGCAGAGTCTGTCTCAAACACACAGACAGCTTTAGGTGCAGGAGGCAGATGTTTTCTTAATAAAGCTCACTCAACGTAGAAGATTACTCTTTCCACAGGCAGTGAAAAAACAGAAAAACAAAAATAGCAGCACAGCCACTGTGCTGTGTGACAAATCGGGCGTGAAACAAGGCCATCGCTTACTGTAATTGACTCAGACTTGACATCATTACAGAGGTTACGGATCTTTTGAAAATGGAGAACATACCAGCCATCTTCTATCAATATTTATGAAATCCTAATAGAGTTCCCTCTGCAGACAGACTGACACACGGGTGTGTTAGGTGGGAAATATGAAGTCAACGAACAAGCCTTATTCCACTATTAAAAAGGGAATTTTAGATGACAAACCTCATGTACAGGTGATTGACACTGACACTTTTTGTGAGGCTCATGGTGAGATGATGGAAACTCAACCTAATAGGGCCTTAATCAACATCACAGAGTGGGAACATATTAAAACCTCTTTTATTCAAATATTTAAGATGACTTGCCCATAGACAGAGCACCAGACTAAGACAAACCCTGATCAAACACAGACTACTGTCAGTATACCTGTACATACTGTGTTAAAGTACCCTAAACTCTAAAAAAAAAAAAGGGTGTTTCACAATGCCATAGAAGAACCATTCTTGGCTTTATGGTTCATAAAAGAACCTTTAACATCCATAAAACCTTTTTGTTTCACAAAAGTAGTGGAAGTAGTCATTTGTTGTAGTGGAAAAATGTTCTTTAACTAAAAAAGGTAAGAAATAATAGTTCTTATAAGAACCTTTGACTAAAATGGTTCAGAGAGTAATCAAAAAATGGTTCTTGTATGGCATTGCTGTGAAGAACCTTTTAAGAACCTTTATTTATAACAGTGTAGTTACAAAATATACAGTACTACAATTCAAATAATCAATGTTTCATCCTACACAACAACAGGTAAGATCGCAACAGAAATGCATTTCCTCTTTACAAAAATATGAAAAATATCATATCATTAGAAATCTTCCATCAGAGCTTTCCAAACTGACCAAAAAAATAAATACAAGTCTTGGTCAATTTCAAAGGAAATTGTGGCCCTCTCAGCAGCTCTCTATACATCAGAAGACCATGACCTGAGGGCAGTGTGCAGCACAACACCAGCATGTCAACAGTGTGATCCATTAATGGAATGATCCTTTACCCTCAAATTATACTACACATTATACATGTCATACTCAATATCATGCATGATAATTTTGCAATTAAACACCAATGACAAAGTGTTGTGGGGAAAAGTATTCCCCAAAACACACATGCAAATGTCAGGAATCCACAGATCATGATACATCATCTGGGAACCTTTGATGTTTCGTTTTAAACATAATTTAAAATATACCAATTGTACCGTGTCATTCCATATAGCATTTTCATGAACTGAGACATAGTCATGGTTACCAAGAGCCAACTACAGTAGATAATGTCATGCATATCGAGGGACATTGTTAAACAAACATTTTTGTGTGTTTTTCAGATGTGTTGATAAAAGAAGGTGGAGCATTTTTTTCCAACAACAGTCTATGATCTCTCTCTCTCTCTCTCTCTCTCTCTCTCACTCTTTCTCTCTCTCTCTCTCTCTCTCCTGCCTTAACACCTCCTCCCCCGCCACCATCCTCTATCATCTTTTGTTTCCTCCCTTATGTGTTTTCTCCATCCTACCGCAGGGTCTCTCCCCCATGCCAAATTACCTCTCCGTGGAGCAGCATTTGGCGGGATGCAGCCAACCAATGCCAGAGCCGCAGTGATCATATGATCATATGCAAATGAGATTTAAATGAGGGTGGATGGAGGAGGCAGACAAAGGACTGTATCTCCAATCCCATCAGTCAAAAGAATAACTCATAAGAGTATTCCCCGAAAACACAAATCCTTCAGCTCTATTCCGGAACATTTTCCACATTCTGGATGTTAAATCAGACACTTGAAAGAGAAGACAGAAACATGGCACCCCAGAGGAGAAGGGCTGTAACACAATTCAACATTGTTTAATCTCTATGACTGGTGTGTGAAGGCTTCTGGCCACAGCTGCTACTGTATCTCAGCATGCGGGTGAGAAGTCTGTTTTATCCCAGTCTCTCTGACATTTTCACACTTTTTGAGCCATAAATCTCAACCTAGAGCCCACATCTCTGTGTTAGGCTGATCTCTTTACAGCACTGAACAAATAAAATACTAAAGATACCAACCAACATCTCAGATACTGTAAACGCTGAGATTTTAATAATATTATGAATATAGATGCAAGGCAGTTGATATGCTGATAAATATAAAAATTTTAATCTGTAACAAGTGATGCAAAACTCAATGATCCATGTTATTCCACAATGATCTGAGGAACACTGGTGTTCCTGTAGCTGAACTGATAGAGCATTGCGTTAGCAGCACAAATGGTGTGGGTTAGATTCCCACAGGAACGCATGTACTGAAAAATTCTATACATTGAACGCACTGTAAGTTGCTTTATAAAAGCATCTGCCAAATACATAACATAAACGTGACATCTTGTGTGCTTCAATGGAAACGAGAACATCTGAACTGAGTTACCCTAACATGTCAGTGTCACAATTTGCTTAGATTTGAGATAAGATTATCACAAAGACATAGTAAGCAATGCATATAGCTACTAAATCAAAGACCTTTAAAAATCAAATTACAAAACGCATGTTAATACCAGGTGTAAACCGGCCAAACTGTCATTAAGATACTCACTTCTCCAATGCAGCAGCCACATCCTGAAGACCTTGTGGACTGACATTGTTTCTGTCCCAGATGACCGTCCTGAAGAACAACAGAGCTCCAAATCACATTAAGTCACATGTTCACTGCATAAGACTGCAAAGCAACACTTAAGATGTATGATCATACGCCTTTAATTCATTCAAACATGAAACACTGAAAGCAGGGAATTGTGGGATTGTACCGGAGTTTGCTGTTAATCTGCAATGCTTTGGCCAGCATCTTTGCCCCCATGTCTCCCATTCCATTCCCACTGATGTCCACACGCGTCAGAGAACTGTTACTGCCCAGAGCGTTCAGCACGATAGTGAGGTCTGTCTTCAGCTTGGAGTCTGCTAAGGAGAGAGACGTCAGGGGCTAAAAAACAAGAAAGAAAAAAGAAACAGAGAGAATGGTTATTTAAGGTTATGATCTGTAATACATGTATTGACCAAGTAAGGCATATTATGCATGCCTTAACTTTAATTTGTTTATCATACACAGAGTCAACACAAAATGGCTTTTTCCTCTGAAGTGAGACAGTTGACTTTCAATGACTAATAAAAGATCAGCACACACATTCAAAGAGGCTTTTTGACTGGGATGTGGAGGCTCAAGGTCAAGTTCTCATTACCTGCTATTATTATTATCCCCTATTGCATAAACATCAATTAATTAAATTAAATTACTGTTAACTAATGGCAAGAAAGACTGTATTACCAACACTGTGTTGTATTGCCCTAAGCAATGCCAAAACAGCTACAGCATTTCATTATAAGTTATCACTATTTCCTCTCCTGAGTGGCCTAGGAAATGTCAGTTAAAAATAAGTCATTTCATCAAAAACAGTCTGTTTCTCTAAACTCAGATTGCTCATTTTGCTAGATAGGGGAAAGATTATATGAGGTCACTATCAGAGCTCTTAGTTGATGTCTGTGGAGGAGGGGAACTCAGTGCATGCAGACTGACTGGATTTAAAGAGCCGTGTGCTGAATGACCCTGACCAGAGGTTCAGTCTGCCTAAACCTGATCATAAGAGCTTCTGCTGGTTAGTCTTTCTAAGACTCTTTCTATCAGCAAAGTAAGGTATGTTATACTCACTAGTCTAGCACAAATCTAGCTTTGATTATTTTTAATATAGTGTGTAAGGGTTTCTCTAAATTAAAGCAACATTAAAATGTTTTAGAACTTTTGGTGGTTAGTAGGAAAAATACAATGAACACTAAATGAACAGTTTAAAGAGGTTAATTCCTTATGTCCTAAATGTCCTAGGTTCCTAAATGTCCATTTACTCATTCTTGCCAAGGCCAAAATTGCCCATAAACTACATGAATATTAAATAAATGACTAATATTAGGTCCATAGAACAAGTGAGACGAACAGTAATTGCACAACACAGCACAACACAAACCTTACAAAACCTCAGCTACAGCCACATCTAACAACAGGTCACTTCCTGCTCATCAGTGTCTATAACAATAGTAAGTGACTGGCATCAGTTCTTCTTATGTTAGGCAGCTTAAGTTTAAATGCTCTTAATATAAAATTTGACAATGTTTTTTTGACATGAAGAAAAGTTGTGATGAGTTACAGAACTCATCATAGGTGTTCCTGATGTATATAAATGTTTTATCCTAAAGTATCCATTTTAAGTGATCTTAAAAGTAGGACACTGTAGGCAATTTCAGAGTCTAGTGATAACAACCTAGCTTTGAAAGCAGAAGATCCCAGCCTCTCTTCAGAGCACTCTCCAAAGCCATGTCTCCTCAAACACATGAACACATACATAGTTTGACAGGCAGTTAGGACATTTTATTTGTCCTGTGCCTTCCACAGAACATATATATTTATATAAATAATATAGATCATGATATTTGTGATTGCTATCAGGATGTGAAGACACTTTTAACCAGCAAAACAAAAAATGTTTTCCCTGGCCCTAACATAAAATGTTGACAATTCTACCAAACAAGTAGGCAAGTTAACTTAAAAATGGAAGCTGAATTATCTGAAAGGTTAGTAGTTTGCATCTTTCAGTATTTTAATTAAAGACAAAGCCTTTTACCTCAAAACCCTTTTTACTTTTTAACATACACAGACATTAAAATGCATCTAGATGGCAACTTCCTGTGGTTGTGGGAAGCTGTAAACCACAGGGGTCTGCATGTTGTGTTCCAGCTGCTTTTATCATGACTCATATTACAAAACTCTCTTCTTTCGAGTTTAAACACACTTGCTCTTAATAAACTTCACGTTCACATAAACTTCAATGCCAACAAAACACAATGATTTAATGACGAAAAAAATAATGAAGCAAATTGAGAAAATAAGAACATACATATGTCATGTACATGTACTATAATTTGTTAGAACTTTGCGTTTTTATATCTGCTGGGTGTTTTCAGCCATTGGCAGCATTCAGAATATACAGAAAACAACTCATGTGACTGTAATCAGGAAAAACTGCTAGAGAAAGCAAGAGACTGATAGCAGTATCTGTAAAATAAATGTGTATCTACACATTTCTTCTGAATGAAGCTTTTTATTAACTGATTGATTCATAATTAATATTAATAAATAATATTTTCTTAATGTTATTTGTATAATTATTGTGTGTGGA
>JAZGTK010017642.1:0-12189 GCA_036877625.1 Ambastaia sidthimunki
AGATGGTAAACTCACTAGCTGCAGTGCAAGCTGGAGAACAGCTTTCTCAGTGAGAGAACCAGTCCTCTCATCCATGACTGACTGCACAGTTTGTCCCATGCTAGGAAAAACTAAAAACCTAGAAGACAATGTATTTAGGTTTAGATCTTAGGTAAAATATTATGAATATATATAATAAAGTCAAATGCCATAAAAAAAACTGTTTGAAACTGGACATGAAACATACTACAGATGGATGAAGATACCTATAAGCTTCATGTAGACCAAACCCCACACATGAGGGAATCCCAAGAAAGTCCATTTTGTGCAGCTTCATCCATTTCTCCACTGTTGAAACAGAAACGTGTTTGAATGTTAAATCCAGATTCAGAACTGGATTCCACTGAAACTATTACACAATAGTGTAAGTGCTAAACTGGCTGACCTGTATCAGGTTTAGCAGCTCTAAGGTGAAAGTTCTGCTCATTGAACAGGTGTCCATCTTTAGCACCCTGAGGACGAGGACGAGGAAACATCAGAAACGTCCTCACAAACACACACAGACGCATAATGTAAACACAGAACTCACCAATCTCAAGATGTACTTGCATTCACTTGAGTCCGACTGCTGATTTGCCTGGCACACTAGATTAGAGAAAATAAACCAATGAAAGCAAACATATCTTCATCTCAGGAGGAATGATAAAATGATTAAGATGGGTGCAGGAGTTAAAGCATATATTAATTTATTACATATTAAAGGCAGGGTGGGCCATTTTATCCAGAAATATTTTTTACATTGGTTGAAAGTTTTTTTCGAAACCTGTTAGCAATCAATAACTAAAGTGGTCTAAATATTTAAGTAAACATATTTTTTAAGGAAGGCGCAGGACCATGAAATAGTCGTCCAATCACTGTATTCGGTCCGAATGCAATGATAGGATGTCCTGCTTGCCTGTTAAATTATGTATATGTTCATGTTTTGGAGGAGGCGTGGCTTTGGAGAGTGCTCTGAAGAAGGGAGGGCCGGATTTTAAAGCTAGTTTGCCATTGCTAGCCCTTTCCGAAACTGCCTAATCTACCTTTAACATTTGATAGTCAAATGTCTTACCTGCATATGTTGCATCTAATTCCGTTTGCCACAGAAGTTCAACCAGTTTCCATTTTTTGCTCGATTGGTCACAAACCACTGTGCCCTCCTGGACTGGTTCAACACTGCTCACCCGCTTCCTGGATTTGCTTTTAGCTGACAACCCACAGAAAATAAGCTACCATTTAGCCATTGTGAAACCCGTCTTACCTGCCTGAATCAGTTTTGAGATAGTAAAGATATTGTGCAGGTACTTTTCACCATAAAGTGCATCTTACAAGGGCTTGGAGATAAGCTGGAAGGGAGCTTTGCCTCCTCATCTTTAACATTAGGAGAAGCTTTAAGTTTTCGAGCTGAAACCACCAACTTCTTTTCTGAGAAAAAAAAACACACATAAGATTCCAGTTCAAACTCACATCATCACCCTTGGTTTTGCACTTAGAATATTTTTATTAATATGGTCATTTTATTAAATGTACCACTTACTTTAAACCCGTTTTAATTACCT
This sequence comes from Ambastaia sidthimunki, assembly GCA_036877625.1. Lineage (NCBI taxonomy): Eukaryota > Metazoa > Chordata > Actinopteri > Cypriniformes > Botiidae > Ambastaia > Ambastaia sidthimunki. The sequence continues at coordinate 1,578 of JAZGTK010017642.1, forward strand.
TTGGGTATAAAAATAATACTAAATTTAAAATAACCATATTGACCATCAAAGCTTCCCAGCACGGAGCATCTGACCTGGAGTTTGAACTGTAACTGAAGGAATATGTGTAGCCTCCTGTTCTGTAACCGGAGGGGATGTGTTTGCTTTTCGCCGAGACTTCCTGACTGTAACAAAGCACAAGTTATTTACACAAAATCTTCCAGCACACAATTACATCACTGCTGAGTTAACATTTGACAGAAAACATTTTCCATTGAGGTTGTATGAGCTTTGAGATCTTTAAGTCATTTCCAAGATTTCTTATCTGATGTTAGGGATAAGTCTGGCCCCTCTTATATGTCTACACAACTCTGATCTCCACTATGGAACCAGATGGTGCCCTCAAACTCACCTGAACTCTGTGTTACTGCTTCTGTGTGTGTGGCCGGGCTACTCAAGGTCTTTCGTCGTGATAAATGCAGAGGTGGACGAATCAGGGCAGAATTAGAGTCCCCAGCTGCATCCACTTGAGAAAACAGAGATTCTAAATTATTTTCTTGCCATTTTATAAGAATTTTTTTTTCATAGATTTACATGTATTATATCAAACATTTCTGCCCTTAGCACTTAATTAGCTTCATTCTATATAGCAATATCACAATTCTGATTGAAAACACTTCAGCAATTCTGAACCAACCAAAATCACTCTTATATTTCCAAATAACAGATGCAGAATGTTCAACTATATTTATGTCTATTTCATGGATACAATTTTGAAAGTTTGAACCAGAACTCTGTCCCTTATTAAAATTCACTCTTGGACACAGCCCCCCTTATTGCCAGTTTTGGGTAGTTAATGCACAAGTTAATGACTCAAAGTATAGAAACAGCCTTGTCATGCTATTGAATAATAAGGCAAGTTAGTTCCAAGATGAGGTTTACTTGAGTTTTGTGGGAAGCTGTCAGATTAAAGGTCGGACCGAATGCAATGATTGGACGAGCCTTTTATGGTCCTGCGCCTTCCACAAATACATATATTTATATAAATATATTTAAACCACTTTACTTAGTGATCGCTATAAGACTTTCAACTATCATAACTAGCATGTCGCCCATGCATTTAACTACGAACATCTTAGCAAAGTCTCAAAATAACCCAAAACTTGATTTACCTTGCATGCAGCTAACAGACTGATGATCACAGCTTGACTGGAGTTCAAAAGCGACTGTTTGTAACATGTCAGGTTCCGCTGGATCTTCTGGAAGTCTCTGTCCACACGAAGGACAAAACCTGAAACCAGGCTGCAACTTTGAACCACACTGAGGACAGAAATTAACCATTTTGAAGGCGAATTAGACTCAAACGGGTGGAAAGTCTCCCAACTGTTTTTCCAGACGGTACGACTGCACAGCCTGATGTTACAAATCCAAACCATATCACGTGACCTTTTGCGACAGACGCGTTACGGCAGCTGGCAAGACTAAAACACGACGGTTAGGATTCATTTACGGCATCACCATCAGCAAAAGTGTAATATTATTACTTATTATTAAATAATGTCATGTTATGTAATATTGTATATTGTCTTAAGTAAATAATAAATATCTACTGTTGTCTTTGTTTGGCTTTCAGGTTTTACAATTAAAATAAATCTTAAAATATAATGACTGTTATGACTGCTGTTTATGCGTAATGATGACGATATAACATGTTTAATGAATAAAGGTAAAAAATAATTATTATAAAGACTTAATAAATTCATTTAAGGAACAGTGTTTTCTCACTGGACTGGAACAATGGCTGCTAAAATTGGTACATTGCCTTCACAGGTAAAGGTTGAATAATAAAACTACCAATTATTAATTATTAAAACATGTAGCAATAATTTTTTTTTAACAAAGTTTCTTTTTCAGAGCCAAAACCTTTTAACATTTGCATAAACCTTTTAACATTTGTTTTAAAACTCTTCACAATACACCCTCACTCATAAGACGATGTCAGCCTTGATACTAACTACAAATAACAATAATCCACAACAATAAGTCCACAACAATAGGTGCATATAATATCAACTCTGGTGCAGGAATAACTAGATGAATAGCCCAAATGACAGAGAAAGGTAATTTCCTTAATGTTTTCTTTTTATTCCCAGTGCAGAAATGTACAAAAACATTTGAATATATCCACACGCTGGCCCACTTTGGAACAAAGAAGCTTGTTTATGTTAAGACATATACACAGTATGTGGGTTGACTGTTCATCTCATGATAAAACTAATCTATAATACATCTGTGTGTAATCCATAATTTGCATGCATGTGTGTGCGTTTTTGAAATCCTTGATTAATTTTCACTCAGCTAAACAAAATAAAACATTACAATAACATTCCTGTTATCAACCATATTCCCACAATCCCATTTTCCTAATCCAAGTCAATCTTGTTAAAAGGAAAATGGTCAGGAAGAAACTATTTCCATAAAAAGGAAATCTTGTTTCCTTGTGAAATTGATATACTGATGTATATCAACAGCTGTAAAATTCTGAGCTCTGTGTTTGCCCATGGGCATTTTTCCAGGAGTCCAGCTCTTGTTTCTGCTTCTCAAGCTCCTCCCTCTCTCTCTGCAACTCCTCCCTCTCCTTCTGCAACTCTTCTTTTTCCTTGTGGAGTTCGTCCTTCTCCTGCTGAATCTCTTCCCTTTCTTTTCGCAGTCTTGTATGCTCCCGCTCCTGTTCACATTTCTGATTCTGAAGAACTCTGCGCTCCGCATCCATTTCACGGAACTGCTGCAGTAACTCCCTCTGTAGCTGCAGGCTCCGCCCCTCCTCCTGCTGGACACGCCTTAAAGCCTCCGTCAACTCCCTTTCTCGCTCCAGTATACGCACCCCCTCAGACCACTTAGAACCTAAAAGAGGATTTTTAGCCATTTACTGAAGGCACAGTAGCAAAACTGTCTTAGATGCACAATACAGACAAAGGAAACTTTGAACAAATCCTAAAATTACAAAAAGCAACAAAATCCTAACACATTTAACATCAGTGTAAATCAGTAATTACTTGTTTAAATATAGATAAGCAGTAATAGTTAAAATCAAACGGTACCTGGATATTTTTCTAGTATGGTGCTGCTGTTTGTACGGACATCCCGTCTTGGTGACATAATTTGAGACCTGGCTTGGCTCCCACTTGTGGGAGAAGGGGGGCAGTGGCTTGGATTTTCAGATTTACGCTTACAAGCCCGTTTTTGTGGGTGATCTTCGAGTTGTGCAAACTCAGTGGGGTGTTTATGTTGTAGATGTCTGATAAGATTACTTGTACTACTCCGGTGCTGTATTTTCTCTGTGCAGAGTAAGCACATGGCTCTCGCCTCCTGGCCGAGCTTCCGATAGTGCAGCCACACTGAGCTCCATTTGCGAGTTCCAGGCGTTAATGTTGAGTTGTCATCGTCTTGCGTGTCTTTCCCCACCCCTTCAACTGGCCCCTCCCCCTCATCATCAGGCCCCACCCCCTCCACTGTCCCCTCCCCAGCTGCAGCGCGGAGAATCCCTCTGATGGCACCGTCCATTTCTCCATCTTCTCCCACAGACTCCACCTCTACCTGCTGTTCATCCATCAACACTGTAACTTGGCACAGAAAAAGTAAGGAGAAAAATTAGACGTGCTTGGCTGAGTCTAATTAAGAAATGTGAACATTAACATAAAGCATTAACAAATGCTCTTTGACTAAATTTCATACAGTCACCAGTGCCACGATTTTAAAAGCTTGTTTCTCTTTTCCAGTGAGAAACATTAAGGCATTTTATGAGCCTGAAATATTAAAAGTACAATGAAGTAATTAAAATACAGTAAACAGTTATTTAAAAAGTAATTATAATGTTTCGGCCATAACAACATTGAAAGCTTTATTTTATCCAATGAACATCTTACTTTAGCTTTTAGAAACAGCGCCAATACGTTTATACAATGTTTTAGATGATGCATCACGTGACAGTTTCTGATCATGTACATAACTGTACAGTACATTACACCCCAACTAACACTCATTATGTATAATTTAATCATAATAAACGAAATGCAGCCATTATTTTGTTTATAGCAGGTTTATTACGCGTTTATGTTCAATGGGAGGGGCGGGGAGACTCTGATCCAAATCAGTGACCCGATTCAAAAGATCCGTTCATTTCACTGAACGAATCGCCTCAAGTCGCTCATAACATTTTGACACTCGGTCCAAAACAGACAATAACAATCAAACAACGGGGGTCGTAACAAACAATTGCCTGAAAACAACATGGCGGCGTTGCGACATCCATCTAACCAACTAGTATAACTGATTCAGTTCATCATTTTTGCAAAAGACTCAATGAACCTTATCTTACTAAAATAACAACAGGCACAAATTTAATAACTTTAAATGTATTGACTTAAGTTTCTTGACTTATATCTGATTTATAAATAGCACATGTGAAGCAGGCCAAAATATGGGGGAAGACACATATGGGGGAATCATTTATATAGGGTGTCACATATAAGTACCAGCCAGCTGTATATCAGGGACGTGAGAGTTCATAAAGATACTGTATGTAAGAATAAACAGCATATAACACAATGATTTATCCCTCCATACCTTCCACACAATTGCTGTCGTTTCGCTTGGACGCTGCATTTGTCGCGGGTTTCCTTTTGTCCAGCGAGGAGAAATCAGACGGGTGCTTCGTTCGTAGATGGCGAAGCATGTTGGTCGTGTGACCAAAATACAAAACCGTCTTCATGCAAAGAAGACATAATACTCTCCTATCATCCTCAGCCTGGAAAAATGACCAGACTATACTGCGCTTTCGTGCCGCCATTTTCTGTCTTGACTGACTGATGGCTTTCTTTGACTGCCCCCTACAGGACAGGCGCTATATCTGCTGTACCCTCAGCCACAGGATGCTCACTTTAACATTTTGCAAGACAATTATTCATTGAGAAGGTATTGATGTCAACCCCACATTTTAAAATACTTAAATTAAGCAAATATTTATTATTACACAACTGGAAAAACACACACAGTTCATACACACTAACCCAACACTTGCACAAACAAACAACAAATTCTACAACAACATGAAATTCAAGGAATTTGTGCAGCTTATTAGAACCGTTAACATGCCCAATGCATTGGACGTCACGGGTATATTACAGTAAATGATCTAGTGTCCAGCACAGGAACAAATCAGTGATTTAAACGCAGTTCTCTCACGCATACACAGAAAGACACCTCAGCAAAAACAAGCTTGTTATAATCAGTACTCATACAAAATATAAAAACAACACAGTCTCAAATTAAGACCCCGTGACACTATTTAAACTCAAAACATTACATAAAAATAGGGAAAGCACAGGACGTTTTCACAGCTAAGCTTTGCACACCTTATTTGTGTTACAGTAAATTAATAATAAAACACCCCTGAAGCTACAGTTTCTATTCCTGTCCAGTGACACATCTTCAAAGTTTTGCAAGCATAATGACTTTAGTCCTCAATACATTAAAAACGTTCAGTTAGCAGGAACTTTTTGCATTGTGTTTTAATGACTTTAGTCCTCGATACATTAAAAACGTTCAGTTAGCAGGAACTTTTTGCGTTGGGTTTAAAAGGTAAGCATGGCTATTTTATTGTAAACGCAGGTGAATGATGTAGCCAGGCTTGCTATTGATCTGGACAGTGAGTTGAATGCAGACTGTAACAGTGTGTGTGGTGTTAGTTAGAGGCTTCTGTGGTTGTGGTTAGGATCCACATCTTGGACCTTGACCTCCACTGACTCCCACTCTCCAGTGCGATTCGACCGTTTGATGGCATCAACAACCGTCTGCACGTAGAGCCCATCCTCAAACGAGGCTGCCATGGAAACAGGATGCCGTACCCAGGAGCGCCTGTCCTCCTGTGCCTGAAAGGACAGTCGGAGCTGAGTCACCATGGCATTCAGTCCCCTGACAGATGGCCCCACTCCTCCTCCACCATCACTATAAAGAAGCTCCTCTGTTTGCATGTTGGTCCGTTGACCGTATAGCTCCGTTCCTCGAGCCATGAGGCGCCCTGATGACCCTACGAGCATGACCTCGTGAAGATCTGTGCCAGGTAGATTAAAGTTTAATGTGACGCTGCAAACCGTGCCTCCAATCATCAGCAGCTGAAAGCAAGCGTAGTCGTCTGCAGTTACAGAACGAATCCCTCCTCCTGGACCACCTTGATGTGCAAAAGTCCGGAGCATTCCATGCACCCTCAAAGCCCGTCGCCCTGTGAGATGGCTCAGGAGGTCAATGATGCAAGAACCGACCGTATGCAGGCCACCGCCCCCCATAAGCTCCTCCCACGCCCATCCGTATGATTGGCTGAGCAGTGAGCCTCCATAAACACGTGCTTCACAAACCTTAAAAAACAAAAAACAGACTGAATGAATGAGTTTACAATTTAAGAGTTAAGACTGTAATATATGCTTTTATTAATATACACAACTAGGCTTTTTCTTTTTAAATTAAACTGTTTTCAAACAGGATTGAATTTTTTTTTCCTAAAAGGATGACATACATTTATACATCATTATCATTTATTTACTCTTCTAAACATTTAATGACTTAACTGAATTTACAAAAACAAACACAAAAAAATTGTAAAAATTAATTTAAAAAAGCTAATTTTTAAATGAAAATCCGATACCTGCAAGGTCCCACAATAACCCTCATCCAGCAGCCGTTTCATCTGGACAAAGGTGGGCAGGAAACGCAAAGAATTTCCCATGATACTCATAAGCTGTGGATAATATCTGGCCGCTGTCACCATCTTACAAGCATCGGTCAGTGTAGCCGCCTGCTCACTTATCACATTTTTACCTATTCCTGTACAGACAGAGACAACAGAGAAGCAAATTAAGATTAAATGTTTAAAACTGATTCAACACATATTTTATCTGCTTGTGACATGAAGTAAAGTAAACTGGAGAACAGTAAAAACTCTGGTCCAGGAAGGAACTCAACCCATTCCCCTGGGCCGACATGGACAACCAAGACAACAGGCGGAAGGGAAATATGCAAATGAGTCTCACCTAAAGCTTTTACTGCAATCTGGCGTGTGTGTGGTGGTGGCGTCAATATGCAGACGAGATGGACCTCTGGATGAAGCAGTACATCGTCTGTCTGACTGGTGGAGAAGGGAATGTCCAACTCACTGGCCAGTGACTCCGCCTCCTCTTGTGTACGGCCCCATACCGCCTGAACAGGAAAGCCTTCTTTCTGGAGCAGTGGTACCAGGGCACGCACTGTCTGCCCCGTGCCAAACACACCCACCCCGGGCAACATTATGCTAACACACGCATGAGCAACGAAGACACTTACGATCACCCAAAATGCTCATTCCACACTGCAAATCTCTGGCGAAACAGATGCCCATCCTGTGAAAAAGAAGAAAAAAGATCTGACTGTAAAATGTGAACATTTGTAAACTGTGTTATTATGTAATAAACAAAATCAAACCCTTTTATGGAGCTGAGCTGTCTAGCAAACATGTCAACGCTAAGTACCAAGTTAAAATTAACCTTAAAGCCATTTCAGGCTCTCAGGATCAATACACAACACAGATAAGAAACTGGATTATGACAAGCCTGTTGTACTGACCCACCAGCTGCCATGCAAATTCATTTACATCTCAATGGCTGTGCACCTGCCACAACAGGCAAATGAGAAGTGTGCTTGTATTTCCTCTCTTAACTAAACACAAGTTACTTCCTGGTCGTTTCACGAGGTAAAAAGACAAACATCTGTACATTGGATGATGTTAGGGTGTTAGGATAACGTGAGGCCACAATGCACATCCCCATGATATGACTAATATTAAAGTCTAAATCTGTCAAATGATGCTTCATTCAATAAACAAATGCAAAGGACATCAATTGTAAAACCTATTTCATAGGCAAACTATTATTAGCATCACTTCCTTGCGCCAACCCGGATGGCGGATGGAAAGGTTAAACCTCATGAGTTTAAGTTAAGTTCAGCTTTAAAGATACACACTGGTTGTGTGATAATATATATATATATTTAAACACTAAACCTACCTGAAACAACCATGAAAACAAACAAACACACCGTTTCCAGGACCATCTAAGGTTTAGGTCGCACTTGGAAAGCTTAGCTGAGACTGAAGCCTCATCACACAACATCCATTTTTATTTTACATCGTGCCAATTCAATGCCTTGGTTATCTGCTTCACACAGGATGTTACTTACGGTAACACAAAGCTTTGTGATGCGATCTCTTGAGACAGATGATGGTCAGGAGATGATGGTCAGGAGATGATGGTCACCTCTGATCAGCACTAGGCAGTGCTCTCGGCTCTCATGGCATCTCCAAAGCAAGAGGAAAAACAGGACAAACTCGTCGCGCCTCCCACCTTCTCAACGTTTGGGACATAGTTGGTTTGTTTTGAAATCACAGCAGGCTGTTTTGCATGCGGTTCGTCTGTAAGCAGACGTGAATTGCTAAACCGTGTGATCGCTGCTCTTTGCTGCGCTGCTGGTTAATCGCTAAAGCGGCACTCGAGATGATCCGCGCATGCGTGAAGCCGTCAAGCATTTCTGCCACGCCCATATCAGAGATGCAAATCTCTATATCAACACATCACTTAGATCTGAAATAAAGACTTATGTGAAATGCATAAAAACTTCATACTTCAAAATCTGTACATATTTCTAATATGCTCTGCTTTCTCATTTTAAAATGACGTTTTCAGACCATGAAATGACATTCAGACCATAACTTGCATTTCACAAAACTTTGATTCAAATTGCACGCAATAATGCCTAACAATCAATAATAAACAGTAATACTCTATATAAAGGACTCTTTATCTTAGGTACAAAGGGATATTTGTGCAGTGCTTGAGGCTTATCATGAAGATAAACTCTCTATATTGACCTTTGAACAGTGGCTTTTCTTTATTTATATGATGTTAGCATAGGCTACATAAAATAAAAACTAATAGGAAAAATAATTACAAATAATATTACTTTAAAAACTAATAGTAAAATATATGCATCCATTCAGTTAATCTATTTGATACTGTGATATGACACTTATTATGCATTAAAATCATTTTCTTTACAGAGAAGATTAAAGAATATGTTTTAGATTCAAATAAATGTATGTTTATGAATGGTTCTGGTCAAATATAAGATATGGGCTATCGTGTCAGGATTCCATATAATTGACATTTTTATATTCAAGATAATAATGTTATAATAATAATGTTTCTCTTGATCTTAGTTTAAATACCATTTGAAAGAGTCATGGACAAAATAAAAGTGGTAAAGAGCAGGTCTTATTCGTATAAAGAGATAGTTTGTTATATTTTATATTCACTATTTTTATAATGTTTCAGAGTAATAGCATTATTTACCTGATTGTTGCCAGGTTGGATTAGCTAGATTGTCCTAAGATTAGAAGGATTACAACATCACCAGAACTGTAAAAACAACTTGTTTATCAATTGTAAATGTTTGTTTTATGCCGTGTCAGACATAGAGCCTATCAAGTTATCAAGAAATCAAGTGAATACGTTTGAATAAACATAATAAAACAAAATAAAAACTGTGCTGTGTGGCAGCACAATAAGGCATCTTACATAAATATTACAGTTTAATAAAATATGTCTATGTCTAAATAAGTTTGATTTTAAGTGGCCATTTCAGCCAATTGTGGGCCTATATATAAAACTTTTTTGATAATTCATAAAATCGTATTTGATAATTGTGCGTAGTCATTAACACAAAACAATGTGCATCATTTATTGTTGTTACTGTTGTTGTTTTTTTAAAGAAAATTTGCATTTTTTAAATTAAAAATTCAAAATTGTCTTTTTGTCGTCCTCTCGCCTTTGAAACCAAAACAGGAAGTTGTAAGTATTGTGGGACGTGTAGTTCCGCTTGTAGGCCGCTGGTCTGGATAACTGCACACGAAGGAACCAAACAAAACAAAATTAAGCAAACTTATAAGGGATCGCAGTACATTTTTGACACAATCATGCCCGGCTTTACTTGCTGCGTGCCCGGATGCTATAATAACTCTCACCGAGACCGCGACCTGCGCTTCTACACTTTCCCCAAGGACCCCAACCAGCGAGAGATCTGGCTGAAGAACATCTCCCGGGCCGGGGTGAGCGGCTGCTTCAGCACCTTCCAGCCCACCACCGGCCACCGAGTCTGCAGCGTCCACTTTGCCGGGGGTAGGAAAACCTACACCATCCGGGTCCCCACTTTGTTCCCCCTGCGCGGGGTGAACGAGAGAAAGAGCAGACGCGGCCGGAGCAGGAAGGTCTCCGCGGTCGTGCCCATCATTAACAACGTTGTCGCCTCTTTTGATGAAACAGCGCCGGTGGAGGAAGACGAGGATGATGCCGAAAACTCAACCCTGGTGCAGATAGGTCAAAACGGGCAGTACATCACGCCCGTGGACCTCAGCGCGACGGGGGACGGGTCCTGCATCACGGCGGTCGTCCCGAGTTCCGGCGGCGCGACACCTGCGGGTCTCTCGCAGGCCGATTTGGCGCTGTGCGGTGCGGATCACTCGTACTCGCTCACCACCGGCACGACGTCGGCG
>JAZGTK010017643.1:0-12188 GCA_036877625.1 Ambastaia sidthimunki
GCTGCAGAGAGAGAGAGAAAGAGAGAGAGAAGGAGAGAGGAGTGGGGGGGTAGAGCTGTATAATTATGGGCCCTGTGCTTCAGCTGAACTGGCCTGGGCGGTCTCTGGAGCCAGTGGGTCTGGCACAGGGAGGTCTGGCCACAGACCCCAGCGGTGACGGCACAGAGTCTGGGACGAGTCGCAACACCAGCCCGGGTTTGAGCATTCCGCACATAACCCTCCTTCTTCCTCTCTTCTCTCATCCCACAGCCCTTCAGAGCTGTACCACACAGAAAACTCTGCTCTGTGTGTGTGTGTGTGTGTGTGTGTGTGACATTTTTGCGTTGTGTATGCACATTTTTGTGTGTACTATGGCATCTAGGTGTGAATGTCTTTTAATTGTGTGTGTGTATTGTTTGGAACATGGTTGTTTGTGAAGCCGGCTGTTTTTGTATGTGCAGTACTGTTTTCTACTTAGAATTTAGATCTAGTCTTGCTTGATTTGTGTTGCGTATTTCCTGTGACGGCACAAATGGATTCTTATAAAAGTAACATTAAACCGGATTCGCAACCCCTGTTGCTTTCGCAATGTGAAACAATTTAGAGTGAAGCAAAATGTTACCAGGAAAAATGTAGGGTGCAGTTTAATTGAATGAATTGATTGGATCATGAAAAGTTGGCATTCCACAGCAGAAAGGAGCAGGTGTTTGGAGATGAAGAGTTGGGGCTTGGTGACTTCAGCTGAAAGGAAAGTCCATTCAGAGAATGTTATGTTTAACAAGAAATTACAAAGATGTTTCTGTTGAACTAATGTGCACTAATGCAAAACAAGGAAACAAATGAAACTCGAAGTAAACAGGGTGAAGTTTGATTTCAGGTTTATGGGAAAGAAATTCTTCTGCTAGTGATGTAAACCTTATTGCACATGATCGTTTTGTCAAGATGTGACATATATAAGTCAAATGTATGAGGACAAGCATGAATGTCAAGATTTAATTAGGCTAATTAAACTAGTTCCTAAAATTGTTATTAACTATCTTGTGGTGCAGGTGTGCAGGCCCTGGCACTGTGTGTTTGTGTATGCATGTATCGGTGTGCCTCTGTGTGTGTCTGAGTGAGTGTTTCAGTGTGTGTGTGTGTGTGTGTGTGTGTGTGTGTGTGTGTGTGTATGTGCTGTCAAACACACACATCTTGTGTGTGGCCCATGAATTTCACAGGCGTGGTCTCATTCTACACGCGAACAGTAAGATCAAAGCAAACATCCCGTCAACAGTGAACTGTGCGTGCACAACTCAAACGTTGTTATCAACACCAGCTCCTTAACACAATACCGAGCATGAGCTGGTTATGAACAGCTTAGGGGTTACCAGGGTGTTTTTATGTAGGGTAAACTTACTTTGAATTTCTAAGACGCAAAAAACGTAATTACAACAACCTACATGGAAAACCTAAATAAAACTTATATTTGATGAAGAAAATGTGTGGGGTGCTTTTCTGTGCTAAACTCTCTGTCATAGTGTTGGGGTGTTGTGAGTGGGTACTATGGTGTTGTCAAGGTGGTCCCTACATATGTCCTTCAGTAAGTCTATAGAATGGTTTAGCCTGTTTTAAAATTAGACATTCAGAGATTTTACATTCAATTATTAAACCAATAAAGCCCACAAGCAATGAAATAATAATGTTTTAGCAATAAATACTATATTTCATGTTACAGTATTCCTTTAGACGTTCTCAACATCTTTAGTTCAGATTTTAGGACTATTCATTTTTGTCAATGAAAATAGAAATTATTAAATTTAAAAGGCAGCAATAAATTGGACCCAGAGTGATGCTGAAAATATCATGAGTAAATACACATATTCATGTGGGTCATGACAGTATGAGTCACTGATCCATTCAGTAAACTCTTGTGTTGTGGCCATAGCAACCACATAGATTTTCAGTAATGAACTTCATCTGAAGATTTATGGGCTATTATGTGGCTTTCTGTAGAAACACGGCCGGAAAATCTTCAAAAAATGAAGTTTTGTTCAATAAAAGTACATGCTTTCCAAAAATTTTGATTGTCACCCTTAGGAAGTGACACAAAACATTATATGAATAATTTTTTATATAAAAAGTATATTTTCGTTTCCTTTTGGCTGTCGTTTTAGCGATTTTTTGCAACCCTGTTATCAAAACCCTGTTATCTTACAATATCTTGGTTAACGGTAAAATATTTTGAACTTGATGAATCTAGTAAACATTGACTAAATCAAAGTAGATTATTTTAATAAACAACAATTGTGTTTACTTGATATACCTAACAGTGCTTCAAAAAAGTAACAGGACATCAAAGTGTGCTGTATTTGTAAAATATACAATTAAATACTGTTTTCAATGTAGGAGGCGATACATTTCACACAATACATATTAAAGCCCTGAAAGAATTCTGACTCCACTGGTGAGCTCATTTTCTCCTCTCTCGTCACATCTTGATATAGAAGAAGACTGGGGTCACATGGATGTTGGTAAATAGATTCCTTACCGCCTGCGTGGAGAGCAACTGTGTTTGACAACAGATGCATTGTTGAAAAATCACAGGGTGAAACTGCATTGCATTGAGTCAAATGAGCATGTAGGCCACCTTCTCTATTGCCCCAATAGATAATCTGCTGTGAATGATTAAGCCATTAAATGTGCTGTAAAATGTCACACGGTGTGCATTTGTTTTCATCAGCTCATTAAAATGAATTAAACAGTGCAGAGAGCTGATGGTGATGAAATGTCTTTACCTGCCAAAACATTTAGCTACTTACGTTGTTGGATACATTTTAGGGGTCAAAGAAAAGCAGTGTGCTACTTTTTAACAACAATGTCTGTCCTTTTTAAACTTCAGCATTCATAAATTACACCTTGTAGTTGTACTGTAACAGTATAGTCCTTCAAAACTGAACCATGAACAATCAATGAATCTCATAAAACTTACACAGAGAATGAAGTGTATTTTAAATTAAAAAAAATAGAAGTGTACTTTATTAAAAGCTTTTCATTGTGACTTTATTTTTGTAAAAATTAGACCCCCTCAATCAATTGTATTAGCATATATCTAATAGCATAAAACTAATTATCATTATTGCTATGTAAGAAAAATAATTAATAAATTATTCACACTTTGTTTATATTGCATTTGTTGTACCACCTTTAATCTGTTTTTTTTTTTAAATTACTTACAGTAATCACAATCTAATGAGTGTAATGAGAAGTATAAAACACTTCACTAATGAACCCTCATGCTGGAAGTCTCTCAGTACACTCACATTTCTTTGTATGGGGAAGTCTCTTAGCAACTTAGTGCCTCCATTTTAAAGGAAAGCGTTTTCGGATGGTGTAGGTAAACAGCGCTCAAAAATAAACCCTCGAACTGGCGGGCGGATGCCACAAAAAAGACTCCTTGTTTCTTTTTTCATAAGGTTCTTTATTTTGACAGGAACAGGAGAAATGTGTATTTATAACCCTGGCTGTGTGCTGTGGCCTCTCCACAATTACAGACTGTGGATCTCCACACTCTAAAGAGGGTGGGGCTGAGGGTTCGAGTGCAGGGGTGCAGCACTACAGAGGGGACAGTGTGGGGACATCAGCAAATAGCTCTCAGGAAACCTTCTCTCATACTTCCTACATCCTGATATTTTATACATATTTATTAACAAAAAACAAAGATAATTTTTAGGGCACATTTTTAAAGCAGAGCAACATAATTAATGTATGGAGTAACACTTTCTAAGCATTTGTGAGCGATGCTGTATTGCTGAGCTGTTCTGGGTGGCCTTCAGTGCATTGCTGGGTAGTTTTTTGGGGTGTCTGGTGGTTGCTGAGGCATTCCTGGAGAGTTTTGGGAGGTTTCTAGGTAGTTACTTCTTGGCTTCAATTTTAAAATGGGATTTTAGTTTTTCTTAAGCCAAAATTCACCTATTGCTGCATGTATCTGTGGTTTTTATTGTCTGCTTTTATTGTGAGTTAAAATACTCTTGAGTGATGCGCTTTTTTCAGTTTCAGTAGACATTAATTATGATGAGTGTGACGAAACCTGAATGATTTTTTGTATAATTTGTTATGTTGTTTATTAATAGAAAACAACCAGGTTTTGTTGTATGACTATTTAAAGCACACATAAATTACAGATTAAGGACTCGTTTTACAAGAATCTGCTTTACAAGCATATTTCCAGCAACAAAGTATACTTGTAAAACAGGGTGCACCTGTAGTTAGCGTATGAAAATGATGTGATCAGCACATCTCCGGCAGAAATAAAACAATCCCATCAGGGGACTGAATATGTGAATAGTAACAAGTAAAACCTTTAATAAACAACATTTTGAATAAATTTTACCATATATATTTTTATAATAATAAAAATGAAATGTTTTTCTTTGTATTTAATATTAGGAAACCTCACAGTTTTTTTCTGAATGCAGAGAGAAATGTGAACACCTTTGGGCTTGGGAAGCAGCCTTGGTCTTGTAAGATGGTTTTTAGGGGCTGTGGGGAGGGTTGATATGTTTGATGTTTTTTAGGGGACCGGGGTTTGCGGTGTCTGAAGTCAGGGTGTGTCTGAACCTCCTTCTCTCTGCTGGCTATGTGCCCAGTGTCCCTGTTTCAGCAGCACTCCACCTTGACTGTGTCACTGCAGCCAAACCTGTCTAGAGCAGCCAGAAAGATGGCGTGCAAAGCAACAGGAAATACAAGACCGCCTTGTTTATAAGTACATTGTGTGACGCAATGCTGCCTACACTGGACCAACTGGTGCCTAGGAAACAGACATCCTCAGTGCGGCCTGTACACTCTTCAGGGATATGAGAAGACCTCAGTTTCACCAGTAAAACGTAACAAAAACCTGAATATGTTTTATATAGACTCTAATGACATTTACGGTAAAATGATCATTGTTACCCAGCAAATAGGGAATCTCAGAACTCTGAAAATCTAAAAATTCTAAAAAACAAAACAAAAAACACATTCTTTCAGTAATGTTAATGGAATGTTTATTTAACTTTATATATCCTATATATCAAAAATGTTCTTATGTTGTTAGTGGAACATAAAAAAAAACATTACAGAGTTTAAAAAATTTATATTGTTCTTATAACCAAGTAATATTGTCAAAACAACTTCTATAAAACTGGACATTTTTAACATTCCTAAAACATTTTTGTTACTTTTGGGAAAGTAGAAGTAATGCAAAAGAAGTAATGGAAACTTTTGGGAAACAGTGTTACAACATCGTGTTACAAACAGTTTGCTGGAGCTGTCTTTTTAAATGAATGCGTGGTCACGCACAGGTAAAGTTTCAGTGTAAGTTTGCATGATGTTTATGTCTCTGCACTAGCTGACTCTGATATACATTAAGACTGTTGTGATGTCTAATAGTGACTCAAGTCTCGGAACGTGCTGATGTTGATAGATGTTTTGACAGTCAGTTCCTGACAGGTGTGATCTACTGTACTCACTGGTGAAGTGTTGGCACAGCAACTCATGCTGTGTGCTTTTTAGCTGTTTTGAAATGCTAACGTTTTCATCACCTTCACTCCTACGACTGGGTTTACCCTTCTTTCTTCACATATATAGTTGCCATAGTGACATAACACATTTTTATTATTTTTATATTTCCTTTTACGATGGGTGCCAGAGGAGCCATGTTTCTTTGAATAGAAAAAACGCAAGTTAGCATCATTGCTAACTGAAGAGTCAAGTATACTATAGGCTGCAGCTGTGGATCATATATGTGTAGATCCAGTTGACATTTTGATGTCACATTACCGTAGAGGCTATTGTTTTTGTTATGAGAACATTAGACATGTTAGATAAACTACAAAACAAAATGAAGGTACCTTTTCCAAATCTCCTATAAATCATTGATTTTTATAGGATTTTTATAGGGCACACAGCCTGCTAGAATTCAAAGTCATGAAACAACACCCGAATGCACAAAATGCAATTTTTTTGGCCACAGCGCATTGCTCTTCAAGTGTTTGACATGACAACAAAGCATCTGACCTTTGAGGTGCGTGTTGTCACTTTGTTTCTCTCTGTCTTCCTGCTCGCTCTGCACTTGAAGCAGATCAAAGGCAGCGCATCTTTCACCTGCCTCTGGAATCCACCTCCATCCATCAGCGTGTCTCCTCTGCAGAGCATGGCAGCGGTTTGGGCCGGATCGGCCCTCAGGGGGTGCGCCGTGATGGACAGGTGGCACCGCTGATGCCATTTCAGGTTAGAAGTGTGTGTTTGTTGAGGATGGGGAGGGGGTGAAAGGGGACGGATCAGGGTGTGAGCCCATGCAATCGAACAAGTCTCAGCTTTGCTCTAGTGGTTTTTCAGATGTCTGCGGTTTAGACAGGGCGTTACGCTGCGTTCGCGAGAACTTTGAGCAGAGAGAGAAGAAACAGAAAGAAAAGAGAGGGATTTGGCATGTGTCAACAAGCCTACCTGTTGCCTCACAAAGAAGACCCTAAAGGCATGATGGGAGTTTCTCATGATCGTGATGAGCCAAGCCCAGACATCAGGCCTGTGAGAGTTCTGCGCTCATCAGAGCCGCACTGGCTTAGAGTGGCGTCAAGCACCAACACCTTCACATTCTTCTGGGTTTTTTTCCTCTCTGCATCATGTTTGTGTGGGCCGCTGCAGACTGCGGCCGCTCCAGTGCTCTTGTTTTTCTCATGAGTTTGTGGGTGGTAGTTATAGAGACAGTTGGTAATGCTCTGTGATGTGTATGTGACTAAAGTGTATTTGCACGTCACGCGGGGTGGATAACGCGACTGGCACCAGGCACTCACTATGATTATCACCTTTATAATAGGATACGAGATAAAAGGTTTACAGACGGTCTACAGTCAGATTAAGGTGTTACTGGCTGTTGGGTCCAGTGACGTGATGTTTATTGTGTTTTGTCTGGATCTTTTAAGCAAAATACATTAAAAATGCAAGTCACACAGGTGACGACTCTTACATTTATTTTTTACTGTGGGGTATACAACAAAAAATAGTTACAGGCTGAAATTTATGATAGCTTTAATTGTTTAGCAAAATCACTTGGCAAAAAAGCATGTTTGTTTTATATTTATACACTCGGTAGAAGCTTTTATCCAAAGCAGCTTACAGTGAATTAAATGTACACATAACATTAGGTTGTGTGTTCTCTGGTACTTAAACCCCTGATCTTCTCAATTAAACTACATAAATCATTATTAATACTTGACAATCTTTTGTCTGCAAGCTCAGTGTGGATATTAAAAGCTGAAAGAAACTATCCATTAGTATTTTACTTTTACCTCAACGACAGTTGCCTGGCTGATGCAGGACCCCCAAAACACTTCAAATTATAGCATTTTTTACATAATCAGCGCAAGTCATAAATGTCGTTGTTAAGCCACAGGAAAATAATGTCACAACAACGTTAATTGGCTGATGAAGCATAAAATGTGCTTAAATTTTAGTCTTTTAAGTTACAGAGTCACTGGGAAAGATTCTTCAGCTGTGATTTGAAAGACTAAAATTTAAGCACGTATCATACTTTTAATACCTTTGCAAAACAGTAGTCAAACGACTACTATGACATAATGAAATATTTCAGATTTACATTTTGATTGGATGTTGTACAGTGGCTCAGTGGTACCTCTTATCCATGGTTCCACCTAACAATTTTGGGTTCTAAGAATGTTTCCATAAAGTTACAAAAATGTTATTTTGAAAATTATAAGAATGTTCAAAACATCTCTTTTTAGATGTTTATTAACATTATTGCTTTATAAAAATGTTTTTCAAACAGTTAAATTGTAACTAAAATGTTCCACTAACAACTTAAAAATAACATTTTTATATATATGATATATAATGTAAAAAACTGTTCTATTAACATTACTGCAAGAGCGTTTTGATAACTTTGAGAGAACTTTTATAGGACTGATTGCAAGGATTGATTGCAAAACTAATCATTTGTCAGATACATTTGAATGGCCAAAATGAAAGAATATAGAGAAAAATGGTTTTACGGGAGTCAGTGGTCCTGTAGAGTTCAGGTCTGATCCTGCACGCCGGATCCAAATGTTCAAACAATCCTGAACTTTCAGCTAGATGGTGCAGTTACAACATCTACCAGCAGGGGTGCTGACTGAGTCTTCATAACCAAGCAAACCTTGAGCCCTTGGATCTAACCAACCTACAGGAAGCCATTTTGTTTTCATGGGACAGAAAAACAAGACAAGGTAAGTTTTAATTAAAAAATAAAAATATTTTTTATGGCTCACAAGTTCAGTTTATAATCAATCTAAATATTGATTGAATTTTTCAGACACAATATATCTGAAAGGCTTATTTTTAAACAAAAGATTAAGGTGGAGCACATGGATTTAAGATGTAGAAATAAAAAAAATTTCTGACAGTGTGTGTGATGATTGACTTTATAAAGGTCATTAAAACAAAACTATTTTGTTTATGAAGTATGTAGTACCTTCATGGAAACAGATTAACACAAAACATGTTAAACTTGTTATCCTGTTGTTATCATCTCAAAAATTCTTATTTGTCACTACCCTTTTGCTAGGGTGTATTGCTTGTTGACAATAGGACAGTGTATAACAGTACATATGTTAATTAGCCTCATGTGATTTGTTTGTTAAATAAGATCACTGTGAAAAATGCTAAGCATTTTCATATTGTAGTTTATGGAAATACACTGTTCGCAAAAGCTCATCACGCTTCTGTGTTCTCTGCCACTCACACGGCATTGTTTTTCCCACGCTGGTCTATTAATGTGCTGATTTAGATAAACACCCCCCCAATGGCAGTTAAAAATTGCCCACCTAACAATGTTTGGTTCTAAGAACGTGTTTAAAAAAAAAAAACTAAAAAAAAACATTATTTTAAAAATTCTAGGAACGTTCAAAATGTCCAGTATTTTAGACGTTGTGTTAGTGCTTGGTTCAAATTTTTTAATTCTGTAACATTCTGTAACTTTTAAGTTTTTTAATATATGATACATAATGTTAAAAAACATTTTACTAACATTACTGCAACAACTTTTTGATAACTTTGAGAGAACTTTCAGCCAACTAATAAGAATGGTCCCTGTTAGCTGCTTAACTGTGAATAGTCACTTTTCATGTCCTTCAGACAGGCAGTCCTTGGATAGAATAATCTTAAACTGGACTAAACTTTGTTAAAGCCAAAAGCCTGGCTATGCAAGACCACAATCACAAATGATTGCTTGTAAGGTTTAGAGCACATCACATTTGCTAACAGAGCACAGCACTGGCAGACGGTTTTAGAGCATATGAAAATTATTAGAGGACTAAATTAAATCAGGCAAGAGCTCTGAATTTGTTATGTAGTTTAAAGACATAAAATTTGCCATAATTCATACCAAAGCTAAGCACATTAAATACTCTAGTAAAACGCTTGTGCAAAGCCTCATGGCTTCCAGCCTCAGACTCTGTCTGCACGATTAAGAGAACATTCTGCATCAGCCACATCTTTTCTGTTTTCAGTCTGGTGATGCGTGTCGAACTGATTGTGGGCATCTGTCATGATAAAGAGGGTGAAAAGAGAGAGACAGAGAGAGGCGGTCTGCACATTCCTGCCACTCTCATCACCTGCTCCACTGACAGCTAACAGAGACTGACAGCCACATTCCTCTCTGTTACGATACTGATCTGACATGAGTGAAGGGAAATGGGAGTCAGTACAGTAGGTAGACAGAGGTGGGGGGGGGGTAATTATTAGCTTTAGGTTACAGGCCCCGTTTAACAGTTTAGTTATTTGAATCACAAAAGCTGTAATTAGGATGTAATTGCCTCACCATGAGTTGTCAATAATTTACATTAGTCTGTGTTTTGGCTCATGTGCATGATTGCAATGGATGCGTCCATTAAAGTAAACCTAATGGAATGACAGCTGATATGATAATTAAGATAAGCTGGCTGCAGGGCCCCAGGTGCCAGTTTCTGTGATACAGCAGGTTCTTCCAGAGATACAGTAGAGGTTTCTCCACTGAGTATAATTGTTGACATGGTTATCAGGGTTCCTCTATTTAAAACAGTAGCTGTTCGAGTGATACTGACTGTTGTACACACTTGATATATCACACTTCACACACTTCAAATGCTAAGTGAGTGTTAAGAGGAGACCTAAGTTCAGTAACTGCCCAACTGGGGCTCTTATATTTTAATATGGGATATTCCAATTTCAATTAGTTACTATTTATTGCTGATTAGATTTAGATTAGATGGCACCATGTGTGTGTGGTCCTTTGCGTCCATTGCATTGAGTCACTGGTGTTGTGCTGTGATCAGACATCACTGAGGCTGACACAATATGATTTAATGGAGAGATTCTCAGTAGAGAACTGTCATACGGTTTCAGAAGGCAAACAATGTTGTTTGAATTACTTTATGGTGCTTTTCCAATGGAATCAACAGCACACAAGTGTGGAGTAAATATTGACAGAATTTTCATTTTGTGTTGAATTTTTCCTTTATTGAAAGGGGTTTAATTAGACATAAACGATTACCATATTTATGCACCATGTAGTGCCATTATGCACCATGGTAGTGCCAGGAGTACTTTAGCACACTCAAAGACAGTCTGACTGAATCTTCGGATCAAATTTAGCCTGCCAGAGCACTTTTATGTGGGCTGAATAAAAAAAACACACATCTTGAGAAGTTTGTATAGACAAAAACTGACAAACATACATTTAAACAAAACTGTTCTGAAATCAGTTGTACAGAAAGTGGCCTTTGAGTTGGGTGTGAAGAACAGCTCAGCATCAGTGTTTTTCTGTTGTCTTGGGTTTCCAACACGCCACACATGGGCATGGAGCCATGCAGGTTTCTCTCACGCGAGCTGAACAACAGGGGCCGGGCGATGCGGCTTTAAGCATATCATTACTTCACTTGGAACTATCAGTGTGTTCTTACTTCAGCTTCATTCAACACAACTACAGTTTAGATTTCCACCTTTCAGAGCCGTGAATTTAGGAGCTACTTAAAAATTAATATTGTAGATAACATGGCTTCGGTTTCCACACATAGAACTTTCTACGGTGTTCTTCTGTCACATGAACTCAGGTCATCAAGTTTGGATTTGGGGAGCTCCATTTTTTCCTGAAGATCAGGTGTGAGATCAGCCTGAAGGTCGTAAATAGCATCTCTGGTCAGAAGTGACGTGCCGTGTGGTTGTAGCTCTAGCTCTGGTGTGAATGAGCGTGATGTGTGTATGTGTGTGTGTGTCCTGGTCTCTATTATTGATGAGAAGTTTACTGTTCTGCCAGGACACCAGAGGATTGATGCCTCTCAGAACGGGCTTCTGCCTTATGTCTTAATTATGTCAATGGAGACAAAGTGCAGATGAGAGGTGTTGAGAAGGTCTCACAGTCCTCTAGTGCTTCACCTCATCTCCTAATATGTCTCCACTTGAGCAGTTTCCTGCATTTACTGGCCATTTACTTCCAGTGATGACAGTGTCTGTCTAAATGATAAACACACTGACTCTCATATCACCATGATTTTTGACCAATACTGATGATTATTTTTATGTTATGGCCCACAATCAGAAATTGTACAACAGTTAATTGTGGTTCTCGAATTTGATTTGTAAAATTAGAGTCCTGTTTTCAAATATGTTTTTCATCCTTCACAGCCAAATATGTTTCTGTTTTTGAGATTTTGTGATTTTACTTTAAAGGTGTTTCGATATTTTTGGTGCAAGAACAACATACTGATTTTTGGAGTGTTTACATGCGTTGTTACTCTTGTAGAGCTGGCGTGTAGGGCAGTGGGCAGGATATGAGAGTGAGGCCAGAGGTCTTGAGCACAGCTAACAGAGAACGTGTTGTGTTCCAGTGTTACTGTGAATTATTGAACAGGATCAGGTTTCCTGTGGTTACATTCTCTCACACGATGGAAAGAAAACCAACACCACTAATCCCTGCACTTTGTGCGTTGACTGCAACATGCAGAACTTTTTGTCGGGTGTATTTGTTTATGCAGGTTTTGGCATTTAAGTATTTATATTGCTGGACTAGCATTTGTCATTTAATTGGGCGTTACAATTAACAAATTTAAAGAAATCAAATGGATTTTGTAGTGTTCCAATACTTGTCTTAAATGCTTCATGAATTAAGAATATAGTGATTATTAAGTGGTGATCATGCAACTTTTCCTATAGAACCTCACTAG
>JAZGTK010017644.1:0-12188 GCA_036877625.1 Ambastaia sidthimunki
ATACAATGCTGTGTTGATGTCATAAATTTGTTGTATTAACATTAGAACTGTACCTTTGGTATTACACACATGCATGTGTTATTTATGCAATAAAAAAAATCTTAAATTATATTGGTGATAATGACATCCACCTTACAAGTCTCATAAGTTTGCTTTTTTCTTTGGTCTTTATCATCTGAATTGCCTCTAGGGTGCACAGACGGGTTTAAATTCATGCACAGAGAATAACATTTGTCAACAACCAGTGTCAATACATACTGTATGCGATTGTTGTTAGTACTTCTACCAAGGGCATAACAGAAGATGATATGGCTGTTTGTGTTCATACACAGAAACCCTCTGAATGCTTGTATACTGACCCCATGTTAGATTAGATGTCTAGACTGAATCATCAAGCTTATTTGATGCTTATTCTTTATGCTTATTCTGATACCTCGAAGGGTTAGTTCACCCAAAAATGATTTTTGTCCGCCATTATTTTACTCCATATGATGTCTTTTCAAACCTACATGCCTTTTGCCTTGTTTGGGACACAAAAGAAGATATTTTGAGAAATGTTTCAATGGTGTAGTGTCCATACAATGGAAATCAATGGGTGCCACTGTTTTTTTGTTGTTATTTTGGTTCAAAATATCTTTTGTGTTCCTCAGAACAAAAGAAGTCCTACAGATTTGGAATGACATGAGGGTGAGTAAATGGTGGAAGAATTGTCATTTTTGGGTGAACTATCTCTATCTCTGAACTATCACTATGTTCATTTGAAGTTGAAGGATATATGTGAGTGCCTATAGGCAGTATTTACATTGCTTTCGCAAAGTGGCAGTACAAAAACCCAGATAATAATTGAAGCAATTTTAAGAATAGGTTTACAGAACATCACCTCACTTGAATGCTGCCCACTGTCATTTGTCTGCCTAATGACCTCATTTAGTCAACAAAGCAGTATATAATGAGCTGTAGGATATTTCAAGTTATATAATGAAGCCATTACTATACACTGCTCTCCTAATGCAATTAGTGGTGTATATAGACAGCTTGTTTTGATGAGAGGTGAGCGGCTCAATTCATCTCATAGGCATATTAAGAACAGAGTTTGTTAAAAACAGAGTTTGTTCCTTTATCTATTTTTTTATCCATCTAATAATTTCTTACTTTTCTGAAAGTAACTTTCACTGACAAGTCAGGAAAAGGTTCTTGGCCCAGTGTTCTCGGTAACAGAAGGGAAGGTCTCCTTTTCGCTGGTGACTGTGACTATATGTTAGACATATGGAGCTAATTAGTTTGGAACGCAGAGCAACTGGCATGTATACGTGTGGTCACACCAGAATAGTACATTATGAATTGTTCAACAAAAGGGCAATGAAACGAAGCATGTGTTCATGTTCACATAAAGCTATAGCATATTATTAGGTGGGTGTCCAATGCAACGGCAGGTCAATGTGACAGAAATGCCATCTGACAACCCAGTTGGTGGGCATGGGTTAGATAAACTCATGCTTGTTTTTTTGCGGGTTATGACACTATTTTGCCCCAAAACCCGATAGGAAAAAAATCAATTGTTCTAGTTTTATATCCTGATGGCAGTTAACATTTGACACAGATTATTTTACAGAGAGTTCAGATGACTGCTGATTGGTCAAAATAGTGTGTTATAGGAGGAAAAAATAAGAGTCTTCTTTCCAATGACCTTCATGTACGACTGTTCTGATATCTGCAAGAGATGTAGAAATCTTTTGCTTGTTATAAATAATCTTGCACAGGGTCTTGTTAAATTTATTCAGTGAAATCTTTTAATAAAATGCTCAATAAATGACTGTATTAATAATTCAGCACGCCCTCATCTTTGCCTTCTTTTGAACACCTCAGCAGTTAGATTCCTTCTCTTATAATAATCAGTATCTGCTGTTCAGGTAAGCAGAGCAGCACGGTAACATATAGAACAGAAGAGCTTTACCTCATGTGATGAGGAGGATCAGATGTTTCTATAGGTGCAGCTGGCTGTATACAGGCTATACCAGAGGAGGAACACAGCTCCTATACAGGAACTGCCAAATATGTTCCACTATGTTATAACCTGTGGGAAACAAATGCTTTGACATTTAGTGTAACAGTTAAATATTTAAATGGGTGTAACTTTGAAACAAGGTTTAAATAACATTATTTAAAGCAACAAAATAACATGACTTAACAATTAACAATACTACATTTATATATATCTTACATTTTTGAAATTATAACCAAGATTAATCAATAATGTAAAAATATTATTATTGTTCTAAATGTTAAATATGCCTAATGCATTAGTTCATGATAACAAATTGAACCATGTTGTAAATTTTTACCAGTGGTTAAAGTTTAACCGATTTCATAAACCTGAACAAATTGGTCTAACATTGGTCCCAAACTAACCACAGTTGCTCACCAATAACGCCAAACGGCTAATCTATTGTAAATAAGTTTCGTTTAACACAGTGTGCTATACAAACTGTGCACAAGCTCTAATAATGGTTCTTCTGTTGAGATGCTGCACACTAGTAGCTGGTGAGTTAGTCCATTTCAGCTGCTTTATGAAGAGCTACGTTTGTTTGGCACATTATGCTAGTGTTGAATCTCTGTCAGGGTCTGTCAGATTATATCCTCCTCCAGTTGTTTCACTGCTTTGTGTAAGACGGACTGAATATCGTCCCTGAGGAGCTGTTTGGCGCTTCTTCAGTCAGCAGACATGCCACACATGATACAAACTAATCCTCATTATCAAAGCCTCTTACCTCTGTACCACGCTGAGAGGGAAGACACTTCTATTCTAATAAGCTACGAGACACAGAAAGAAACACATTTTATACCAACACAGAACATTTACGTTTGGCAGACGCTTTTTTCCAAAGCTACTTACAGTGCATTCAAGGTATACAGTCTGATAGTATGTGTGTTTCTTGGGAATCGAACCCGTGACCTTTGCACTGCTAATGCGGTGCTCTACTAAACCCAGAAAGCATCAACACCACTACCTGAACACAATTTCATTTTTAATAAGACTCACATACATGTGTGCACATTATGTGATTAATTGCTATGGAACTCAGAAATGTACTCTTTGGAAATTCTGCTGATCGTGTGGAACCGTATTAACTCAGTTTGTGGGTTACCCAAAAAAAGACCCCAGTATTGTGACTCATAGCCAGAGCCAGATTCAGTGAAGATTTGCATTTAACACAGTGACAGGTGATAAATAATGCACACACAGGGAGAAATTCAGACTCCAGACTCACTACAAAGCCTTATTTTATTAATGTTCTCTCCACTGAAACGGTAGTTGATAATGGAAGCTCATTTAATCCTGAAGGAATAGCAGGACAAAGTCGAAACATAAATATGTAAATAATAGCCCTGTGGTAGATTAGTCCTATTTGTCAATGTCAGGGCAATTGTCGCATGCAACCCTCCAAACACGTGCTCGGTCCTCTATAAACATCCCAAAGCTGTTGCATCATCTAAAATTAGCATCAGTTTTCAGTGGAAATTAAATGCATCACCTCTGGTTTTTTGTTTGACACATGTCATGGTATAGAAATGTCATGGAGCTCAATGGATAAAGCATTGTGCTTGCAACACCAAAGCTGTGGTTCAATCCCAGCTAACAGGGAACGTTCTCAGAATGTTGACTAACATTCTCTAAAAGTTCTTTCAAAGTTATCAAAACGTTCTTGCAGTAATGTTAGTAGTGCTTTTTAAGTGTTGTATATCATATATGAAAAAGGTTACTCTTAAGTAATTAGTGGAATGTTTTAAAAGCAGAATTAAAAAATGTTGTAACGTTCTCAAAACTACTCAGTAAACTCAGTAAACGTTTTTTATAGAAATGTTAGGGAAATGTTCTCACAACCTATAATTGGGATTCTGAGAACACACACTGATAAAAGCCAAATACATAAACGCAATCCACAAATTTTGACATCATGAGCTGCGTCGCATGTTTCATAAAGCGCATCAGGGTTGTCGCAGTTCAAAGGATTTCAATATCAGCTGATATGCTGAAAATATACACGCTCAGCACAATGGACAATAATGAAGCCCTGCAGTGTGTTTTGTACCAAAATCAGTGTGGCATGATATGACTCTTGAAGAAAGTTGATGAGAAACCTTGATTCTTCGCTGGATCACTTAGCTGAGGTTGCTTCAGTAATGATCCTACACTTCATAAATCCAAGACCTTGGGTGGGCGTCATATTATTTTATGATGCTCCATTCTTGGAGCTGTAGGCTATCCCATGACAGCACTGAAGCTGAGAATGTGACGATCAGAAGAACATCCTTTACTGCTGACTCAATGATCTCAGCCAATAAAACGCAGAAGATCAATTCCAGCTTTATTTGAGAACACAAATATTTGTACAGATATTGCACTTTTTTTCAAATATTAACATGAATTGCTCTATTGTTTTTAAATGATTGCACTTAATAGTGAATGAACAGTGGTCCAAAAAGTTGAGCCAAACTTCAAAATGTATGACTGTTATTGCATTAGATAACAAAACACCACCCCTGTGGATTCTAAAGTTGATCACCAACATGAACTTAAGGGTAACTGATTTAATATGTCCAATAAAAGTCACCTTGGCACTAGTTGGTTAAAATAATGGCTACTTTTGTTATTTAATGCAGTGACATTTTAAATATGTCCAGGTTTTTTTGGTGGGGTATTTAGATGTTGCATTAAAGTTATTGCTTGGTTATCAGTACATTATTCAAACCCTTTTTTAATTCTGTAACATTTTAAAATGTTCTACTAACAACTTAAGAATAATGTTTTTGATATATGATATAAAAGGTTAGACAAACGTTCTACTAACTTTAGCCAACGTTTTGTGAACATTTCTCGTTGGCTGGGTCTTTAGTTGCACTGTAAGTCAATGGAAAGTCATGAGAAACAGCCCTCTCTGCCTGCCCTGATGTTATTTGCAAACAGCAGTATTGACAGCTTTGATGGATGCTGGTGTCTTGCTCTTGTGCACGACAGCAGAGTGGATGAGCTACAGTAAGTCTAGCTGCTCTCTGCCTTCTGTCATCGCCGCTGAAATACTTCCCATGATTGACTGCAGTTGCAGGGCTACACCTATAAACTTTATTTACATCTGATTGCACTGTTGTTTTCACTAGAACAAACATGAAAAAATGCTTCACTTTATTTCGTTCTCTGTTGAATTTATAACCAGGATTGGACCCGATGTGTCCATGAAATATATTCAAGTCAAGCCAAGGGTTGTTGTCATTGCTTTCTCACAGAATATGAGAATTGAAATGTAGCTGCTCTGTTGACCTGACTGCAAACACGAGGCAATAAAAAATAGAACAGTATACAATGTGTATTCAGTGTGTACACAGATAACAACTATAAAAGTCCACAGTATTGTACTGTATACAAATCCATGCACATAAGATTTCGCTAGAACCTATTGTAAGCAAATAGAAGTCATTGATTTTGTGTTTAAATCCATTGAATGAGATATTGACATTACAGTAAATTGCTTTAAAAGTTAAAAGTATTTGGTAAGTGTGTTAGATGACTGTGAAATGGCTGATTTTAAAGATGCAATTTTACCAGACTTTGAGCTTATATTTATCATTTATATAGGTGTGAATGCAAAAGCTTTTATATTGTAGCATGGCTAAGTTAGCATAATTCAGGATAAAGTAATCCTGCATATAAACAGGCTATAAACACAGGTTATTCTGTTTTTTATGTGTTTTATGATACAGAACAGATTGTGTATTTGCTAAAAGTATCGTCACAACAACTTATTCAGTAATCTCTCCTGCCATCTATGCATTATTTTAGTTTGTAGGTCAGACCTTATGGGAGTAAATCACAATTCACAAGTCTCAAGATTAAGTTTGTGACAGCTGATAAAAGCAGGATGAGTCCCTCACATCGTACATTCGGGGTGATGAGTAACACCTTTGATATTAGAACAACAGATGTGTTGTATTTGTTTGACATTGACAAGCTCCACCATTTATGTTGTGGTTCTGATTGGCAATCTGTCATTTGAATTTGTCATCTGCTAACAGAGTACTGAGAAAAGAGGAGTAGAATGAAATCCGCTACCAGGATATTACATCATAAAAGATAGTAAAGAGACACATCTGTTCTAATGAGCAAGACCCAGAGATGAATCCAAAAATCTTATCTTTGGATGGCAATTAGGAAAAAGCCAAAACAATTTGTCAAACTTAAAGGTGAAGTCTGGTAATTTTGTTCTCTTTCTCCAGATTAATGTGCCGAGGCAACAAGTAAAGCAATTGTAGGTTGACTACTTGAAGAAAACACTGTGACTTCAAGCTCAGCCAATGGCATAAGTTGGGGGCGGGACATACTGTTTGACTGAATTTTATTGGAAGGGGCCGGGCAGAAAGCAAGGTAAGAAAACCTTCAAATTTTTGTAATAAAATTGTTTTAAAAATCGTTTTAGAAATGTTACAGAAATAAAACAATGTTTGAATAACTTAAATAACTAAAGCAATAGCATTAATACGACATCTAAAAAACATTTAGATAAGTTCCTAGAACTTTCATAATAACATTTTTATTGTTTTCATTA
Organism: Ambastaia sidthimunki; assembly: GCA_036877625.1. Taxonomy (NCBI): domain Eukaryota; kingdom Metazoa; phylum Chordata; class Actinopteri; order Cypriniformes; family Botiidae; genus Ambastaia; species Ambastaia sidthimunki. The sequence continues at coordinate 6,600 of JAZGTK010017644.1, forward strand.
CCTAATTAAAATGTTAGGAAAACGTTCTTACAACCTTTTTTTATATGAGGCATAGATGTTCCGTACATCGTAATGTTGTCATAGGTGAACATGCAAGAATGTTCTCAAAGAAGGATTAGCATTCTGGAGCAGTATGTGAGACATCAGCCTTTTTGTGCTTTTAAAAGAAGTAAACCTTTGCATGAACATTCCTTTTTCTCCATCCAGGTCAACAATATGAGCATAGATGTTGTAAAGTCCTGACCCAGCAGCACCGTGCTGCAGCCCAGCTGAGATTACCTGCATGAGGCAGTGACCCCGGGCCAAACCTGCCTGATGAATTCTCTTATGAAAGAGAAAAAAAGGAAATAAAAAAAGGGAGGGGGAAAAAAGATTGTGATGGATGGCTTGGTCCCAAAGCCATTGCTCACGTGCCTCTCCAGCAGCTGTGCTACCAGTTGTAATGCCCTCCGTAGAACGGCACCGAGATGTTATTTTTCTTTCTAAGTACACAAGAAGTTGTCATGTTGGTGCCAAAGTCAAGATTTAAACTCTCCCTTGAGCATGAAGTAATTAAAAAAATTTATCATAATTGCCAATCAAAGCGCTCTGAGGGGGTGACTTCTTCTCGTTAGACAGTATTTGCTGTAACACCTATTATTGTGCCTTGTTTAGAAATTAATTTGCACACATACCGGGTGTGAGAGGACTCAATGTGCCAGTGCACTAATAATGTCACAAAATCACCTTGAACTGTAATCGTCAGGATGTCAAGCTTGTTGGTGAGGGTGTTTGACAACCATGCAGAAGATGCGATCAAGGATTTGAGGAAACAGAGAAATGGAAGGGCTTGGGGTTGAGAAACAACGTTGATAGTAAATATTCCTTTAACATTTTAGGTTTTTTAAAGCAGTAATCACATCTTCATCCATACCACACGGATGTTTACCAAAAACACTGAATATGTTATTTCTATAACCATATATACTGTACAGGTCATATAACTGATATTTCCAGATTGGTGTGTTTATTCGTTCATTAAATGTTTCAACATTTTTAATATTGTGCTAGTATAGTTTCTCACACCAAAAATTTAAAATGCACTTTTTACAAGACAACTATTTTACATAAGACCTCAAGGTCCAAAGGTACAGTACAGTTTTTCTACTGTACTGTACCTTTATGTGAAAATATGCCACTGAGTGCTTTACAAGTACAAAAACCTTTTCTGTTCCCTGAATATTCCACTTTCTATAGCATACAAGGACTGCAAGCCTACGAAGCCACAGAAGGGGTTCTAATTTAAAAAGCTTCTTCAGAGAGTGAATGGACTTCGTAATAAGGAGGAAATAAAGAGTAACAGCCATATAGCAGGGCTTGGAAACAGCAGTGCCCATCAGGAGATGGTTAATGCATGAACTGCTGTTCGACTACACTGCAGGACTCTGGCTCGTTCGCACGCTCATCAAAGACAGCCTGAGGGTACTGTACACCCCTGCGAGCTTTATGACACACCTAAAAACACACTTAATTTGTACAACTGTTCCGTCAGTTCATACCGCATCCCTCTTTTGTCCTCTGAAGACTTCCATAAGGGCAAACGGATCAGCTACCCAATTCAATTCGGCTTGCTTCTGCGCCAATACGCTGTTGTTGACTATGTAGAAGGTAAAGGAACGGAGTAAAGTGACTGTTAAACCGAAAAGAGGTTTTGACATTAAAACAAAATTTGAAATTGACTCCTGGGTCACAGTTCAAACCTTTTTTTTATTTATTGATCTGTACGTTTCAGTTTTTCCATTTTATAGTTTTTTCCGTGATTAAATATATTTTCAGTTTACATAAAGCATAAATGCTCAAAAATATATAATAAAATACTACAAATGTCTCTTTAGTTGTCTTTGCATACTAAGCTGGGACAGAAAATTGCAATTGTACGACAGAAACAAAACAGACCTTCATGTATAATTAATTCAATAATTTGTACAAACTTGCCTTTTCAGAAGTGAAAAACTTGCACCCCATTCATAATAATATCTAATCAGTTTATATACAGGTACATCAAATCGCTCAACACTGGTTGCTCGTAGCGATCGTTTTCTATTTATTGGTATCTGTGGGGTGATCGGTACTGAATATCAATGGTTCACTTGACATTCTATCCCAGAATACCCCACCCTTTGCTCCCGCGCTCTGTGCTCCCCAGATTCAATACTGTGCCAGGGACAAGACAGTGGGAGAAATATAGCTCAGGCCCACCCCATCCATCACAAGCAGAACCTGCCCAATGAAATACAGGCTGAGCTCCCCCAACAATGAGTCCTATCTTGTATGTTGGACCCCTTGCTTGTGTATTTATCACCTAAGAAGAGGCACAATGGCTGATTCACAGAGCAGTCAGGCAGATAAAACACACTGACATGATCTCCAGGCCGATTACTGAGTCTCTACTGTTCTTTCTTCCTGGATGTATTCGCTGTCTTTAATAACCTCTACAAATATAGAGTTTGTCTTTGGGGCTTTTTCCTCTGTTTTCGTATAGACCACCTTCATTGTACTCACGTCCCCATTCACAGTGCTTAAGTACTGATCAAGCACTTTTCTATGGGAAAAATTGAATCTGAGAAACTGATTCAATGTTCTCCAATATACTGTGGGTGGACCTTTGGCACAAGTCTTGTGTGATTTACCAGTGAGTTTGTTTCAATGAAAAAAACATTGTATCATATTGCTTTTATTTTGTGTGAAGGGGTGCTATGCTTTCAGTGATTTTTGACCATGACTACAAAAGATCCAGATCTGCGGTTGACCCTATTAAAGAGATAGTTCATCCAAACGTAAATAAACATTAACCATGGGCTTCCACACTGTATAAAGCACTTTAAAAATACCATGGTAGTAGCCTATGCTACTTTTTGTTTTCTTTACCCACATAAAGCTATTGCATGGCTTCAGAGGAATTGGTATAGGGCCTGTATGTGTCATATGGACTGCTTTTATGGTTCTTTCAGTCATTTTTAGAGCTTGACTGCCCCTGGTCACCATTTACTTACATTGTGTGGGAAAGAAAAGCATCCATTCTGCTAAACTTGAATTCTAGGAGGAGCTGTTGTGCGAATTTATGACTCTTCTTGCACTAATTTAATTATTTGCATATAAATTAATTTGGCCTTTTTGTCCTAATTGCATATTAATTATTTAGCATAAGGGGTTGTGTTGCACCTCTGTGATTCATCAATATCATGTCCTACATATAGTGCACCATATGGCAAGCTGTCTGACTGTTGTAGGGCTTTTTTTTTTTTGCTGTTGTGACTCTTTCGCAGCCCATTGATTCATTGATTGATTTACTAGCATGGAAAGGGAGCCAGACTGATGACGGGTATGAGTGAAGGTCTATAGCTCCTTTGGATAGCCTTGTCCTTGATTTAGACAAATTAATATCTAGCAGGCAATAACTCTCTAAGGCTCATCTGGTCCAGTGTCTCCTCCGCTGGGTGAGAGGTGGAACGCACCACACTACAAAGAGCTAATATCATGATTGATAATTATATGCAAAGCCGATTGCAAACGAGGCCTCCATACTAACAGTTTGCATATGCAATCGTATGCAAATTTAGATCTATAAAGGGAATTATATACAGGACAAAGCTTTTGGTACTATAAGTACCCATTAATGGATGCTAAAGTGTGGGACCATAATTGGATGTTCAGTAGCTGTAGATAATTCATTGTCCTGCATGCATATACATTAAATACTGTATGTTAATTCTTAACAGAATTCTTTTATAGACACAATAGAAGAACTAAAGTTTTATTATAGTGGTAAATAAAGTTGTATTTAAGATAATTAATTCTGTAGTCTATTGTAGCAGGAATAAATGTAAAAAACTAAGAACGTCCCACTCAGGAAGATGCCACCTGACATATAAAGCAACCCAACACATTTCATATTTTTTCATGTGCTGTTAAGGCCCAGGTTTATTATTATATTACAACAATAAAATTAATTTTAATACTCTGATAAACTCAGGTAAAGAGATAAAATAATATCTTAATAACCTGACAAATTTTAGCCAACCCTGGACTAATAAAACCTGTGTTGTTTCTCCTAAAATTGTGAGAAGGAATGTTTGTGGAAGGTATGCATCAGCTAATCAGCCGACGGATAGTGGGCTGCCCGTGGGTGGTCCGTGCACATCTTATTTGGCTAAGACCACTCATTCTGCATGGAAATACTGTTAGTGTACCAGTAAAGAGTGCATGGTGCTTATGTTTGTGAAAGTCAAACAAATTCATTAGTTTGCACTGATTACTTTAATTTATCAGTTGCTTCACCCTCTGAATTTTCTGGTGATTTTAATTTCTTCTATACACTTCACTGGCTCCCCCGCAGAGAGTCAACAGTTTCCCAGTTTATGCTAAACTCTTTGTGAACATGCTGTGTGCTGAATAATTGACTGGAGGTCTGATCAAGTCCCAGTGGCAGCTGGTCCAACAGACGCCATGCCCCTATCACACTTCATCATTTCAAACCATTGATATATCTGTCAATGGTCATAGTTTGTGATGGCCCTGTATTTTAGTAATGAAAGTTACCATTAGCCTTTAGTCAATCAGTGTAATGTGCAGTCTGTGGTAACAAAAATACATGATATCTTGTCCAATAGGTGCTGAGAAGGGAATTTATTAAAGACAGGCAACGTAACTTTGCTTGTAGACTGGTGTGCCATGAGACTACGGTTACTGGTTGGGTTTCTCTCTCTCTCTGTCTCTCTGCTTCATAAGACAGAAATCTAAAGTTTAAACAAACACTTTATGACAAGACACAAAACTTTAAACTTGTCATCCACATTACGAAATTAACTTAAGTACCCTGTAATTTTATGTTCCAAACAAAGATGGCGATAGAGAGGCAAAAGTTATGGATTGCAGTTTTAAAATCAATTTTATAATGGGCATAATTTTATGTTTTGCATTTCAGACTATAGCAGGAAAGACTTAATCTGGTTTTATGTCTTGTCTGCTGCAAGCAGCACCTTCCCTATATGACATATTTTAGAGCTTAAATGGATTATTAACGTCAGCAGTATATAACAGAGGACAGAAAGCAGTCCTGCATTGACTGACCTTTTCAGGAGGGTGTAAAGGTGATGTACAGTATTTCAGAGGCGTTAGAGAAGCTGTACAAACTGGCACGGAAGCTAAGAACAAAATTATAGCACTCTCTGTGAAATTGCATGTCATAGGTCCTCAAAAAATGATTAAATTTGCAGATGAAACACGATCAGGATGTGATCAGATAAAAAGAGCCCCAGGCACAATCTCTTTTTAATCAGTCAATTATCTCAACTGGATGTCGCTATGTATGTGATATCACAGCTGCGAGTGTTTCAACGATCTGCAGAATTGTTTGCGATGATAAAAGGTTGAGGTCTCGATGTGGACAAGTGAGGAGTGAGATATTGACATACTACACACTACAATTATTGTAGACAATCTCTTTTACTGTACATCAGCACAGTTACTTGACATTAAAGGCATAAAATACTTTAATACTCACTAAACAGTTTAGGAGTCAGCTAGTTTTGGTCCTTTTAATGTTTGTGA
>JAZGTK010017645.1:0-12188 GCA_036877625.1 Ambastaia sidthimunki
GTTAATCCTGTCCGCATTAAATATTCACATACATATGCAGTAATATAACAGATATTGTAGTAATATGTATATATATGTGTATATATAGATATAGATATAGATATATATATATATATATATAGATATATATAGATATTGTAGTAATATAATATGTGTTTGTAAGTGTTGATTTTACTCTGCCATCCATTTTTTTATGAAGAGCATGGGTCACCCATGATAGAAAACAGACAGTTGTGGTTCGATGCTAGAAATTTGCAATTCTAATTTTCTCTTGCATTGTTCAAACCAGCCAGAGACAGAAATGGCCAAAGTCCAGTCACACTCACATCAGTGGCTGTTTCATGCTGATCTCCAACCAGCTCAAATCGCTCAAACCCGAGTGCTCTTCTATAGCCAAACTGATCTGAGATCATTTAGAAAGAAGAGTTCTTTATGCACTCATTAGATCCACATTTAAAACGAGGTAATATTGTCTTTTTAGGTCAGACAAAAGATGTTATATGCTGCCACAAGGGCAACGCTGAAGAAAGAGTTTGGTGGTGGCCACATTAAAGAGGAGATTTTTGGCACAGTGAAGGTATAACATTCATCTCATGTCTTTCTTAAAAGCCAACACCCTAATGAATGGATCGCAGCCATGGGCTTCCCTACTAATGTGTTTCTCTGCCCAGGATGATGTGTCTCTAAATGGCTATAAAAAGTACCTCACCTCCCAGGCGGCGCCTTTGCCTCTGACTGCTGCAGAAGAGGAACTGAGGCAAATTAAACTCAACGAGGTAATGCTGACATCAGCGTCAGCACAGCATGGGTGTACACCTTTATTAAAACGAGGCAAAAGCCACATCAGTAAAACGGTTCACTTCAGGTCTTTTGAATGTAGTAACTTTATGACCTCAGGCTAAAAAAATACAAGTGTGTCGTAAAACAAACGTACCGTAGACCGTTTTATGACATTGTATACAAAATCACAGCTGTTAAAGGAATCAGATTCTTCGCTAAAACCGAGTGGTCCATTATTTTAAGGAAAACTCCCTTGTAATGTGAAACGGGTAACAGCAGTACTAAGGCTACTATCGAGGCTACAGGCTGTCTGGTCCAGTATAGCGGTAAACTTCCCTATTTTTTCAACAACATAAAACAATCAGCACTCAAATGTGCCACATAAACTGTTAAAGTAAGGCTGAAATTATCTTCATAAAAACAATTTTAGCCACTCTAATTCCAACCTTGTGATCCTTGGGGCGTCCTTTCAATCAAAACTGTTGCTCCTTTTAAAACAGAACGTGTTTTTGTCCAGAATGCTTTAGTTTAGTACATTGACGTATGTTGTTTTTATATACTTATGAAGATATATGATATATGTAGGTCTGTGGTCCCCAAATACCCATTTACAATTCATTTTGCCCCCTTTAAATCAAAGCCTGCTGTATTAACTTGATCGGTAGAAGGAAACATAAACTTCTTATGTAGCATTAAACATTCACCGGCTAAAAATAGAGAAGCTCAGACACAGAAAGCACAAGCAGTCTCTCATTTAAACCAACTCCTGGAACCAATTGCAGGGGATGCTGCTGGCATTGTGCTCAGAACTCCCCCATACCATAAAAGGATATGCTCTGACTTTTAATCGGCTCATTGGCTGTTTCAAAATGACAGGGTGCTGAAGTCGGCCAATCAGAGCGCTGGCTGAAACCCCCTTAAAGCAGATGCTGTGGGAGGCAGATAATGCAACACTAATCTGCATGTATGAGAGGAAAGCGGCTTTGTGATGTTTTATTTTTATTAATTTGCTGAAAGGGAGATTGCGTTTATTGAGTGGGTGGGTGGGTGGATGAAACATCATTCCCGATTTAGGATGAAAGAAGGAAATGTAAAAAGGCAGGAAGTTTGTTCAATGCGGGGTGTCAGTGCAAAAAGGGCCCAAGCGACTGAAGGGATGAACGGTCTCTGTTGGGCCTTTATAAGCCAAGTCAAACAAAACCTGTCCTCAAATCAGAATGCATATTTACACAGCGTAGCAGTGCTGTTTACATTAAAACTTGAATTGTGTGTGTGTGTGTGTGTGTGTGTGTGTGTGTGTGTGTGTTCGCAGCTGCAGACAGACATCCATGTTGACACAAAGCAGCAGACTCTTCAAGGTGTGGCGTTCCCCATGCAGAGGGAAGCTATTCAGGCCCTGGAGCAGTTCAGGGAGAAAAGAATCAACTATGTTCAACTGGTACGTCTAGTTTCCTCTAATCTTATCCAGCTTTTGTTTACTTCACATTAAAACAGATATTGCACCTGATTTGCAAATTCTGTGGAATAGTATGTTTGCGTCCTTTGTTCCTTGTTCGGTTGTTTCGCGTTTGTTTTCGCATCTTGTGAACCCTTTAATTCGCAGAAAAATCTGCGTGTGCAGGAACCTTCATGATCAAAATTGCTAATGGAATTATTGATGGAAATGTGTGTAGATGCACAGATGAGCTTTTCAAAGAGAGTTATTGATTGTTCCCAACCTGTTAACAGGAAATAGATTTTCCCAAAGAATCCATCAAGCTGTCCAGCACAACCCCTACAGAGTTAAGAGACCTACCAAAAAGGATTCCTAAAGACGCGGCTAGATATCACTTCTTCCTCTACAAACACTCTCATGAAGGAGACTACCTTGAGTCTACAGGTAAGAGACGCATGTAATGATGTATAAAACGAAAATATGTGGTGCTTATTGTGTTGTCTAAGATGCCTTAAATGTTATGATGGATATATTTTAGGACCCTCTGTATCTGGAGGTCCGTGAAATTACAGGGTTTCTGTGGACTAATATCTGAAAATATTCTGTATATTTTAAAATCTAATTGTATGGGTGGTTAGAATGTGTAGTTGAAAGAATCAGCCTCGCATATCATCCAATGCAGTTAATTCCACAGAGCACAGAAATAGCAAACAAACTTAAATTTCTCTCTGCCAGAGGGGCAATGATGAATCCAGATGTCAAATGTAGTTAATTAGGAAACTGGGTCAATCCAGAAACTAGCTCTTACAGTTTCAGGCTTGTTTATGCTCTGTTATTAATGGATACATTTATGTATGTGTGTATATGTATATAAGATGTATAATATATATAGTTTGTTTATAATAGTGTCTCTATATATATCTGGGGTACCAGAGTGAGGTCACAAAAGGTTATAATTGTTTGTGTGTATCTCCAGTGTTTATCTACTCCATGCCTGGTTATAAATGCAGCATTAAGGAGAGAATGCTGTATTCAAGCTGCAAGAACCCTCTCTTAGATACGGTGGAGAGAAACCTGGGCATTGAAATTGCAAAAAAGGTATTTTTGTTACAGTCTGTTTAGAATAGAATATAAAGGTGATTTATACGACTCTGTCGAACCTACACCGTAGACTCTGGGTAGCTACTGCTTATAACAAGCTGTAATGGTCGTTGGATGATACATGATGGACCGTTTCTCATTTATTTTTCTTCCCAGCTGGAGATTGAAAATGGTGATGAACTTACTAGTGACTACATGTATGAAGAGGTCCATCCCAAGCAGCATGCACACAAGCAGGCTTTTGCCAAACCCAAGGGTCCAACTGGGAAGAGGGGGGGTCGCAGAATTACACGGGCACCAGGCGAGGGCACTGAAGATGATTAATGTTCTTCCTCACCTGTTCTAGGATCGATGGTGGTACATTCCACCTAGTTTAAAGAACCCCGTCCTTCGGTCAAATTCCCAGTTTACCTTTAGTCATATAGACCACAGCCCTGTAGACTGATCTATGCAAAAATACAACACTAAACCTGTGAATTTATATTTTGTAGCTTGCAATATGATGTGCTATGACGAAGAACACAGGTTGCGGTACATAAGAATGTATTTACAAAGCTAATGCCATTTGCAAGGTTCCTGGTAATGGTTTTAACACTATTACAATGTTATTTGCATATTGTAGACTGACTTGTTTCTTTAGCCCAGATTATATACAGAGTGCAATATTGTTAAAATAGACACTCCATTTAATACTTGTTTTCCAGATATAGATATTGTAGAGAGTACAAGAAAACTTTGTACTAAGGAATGTTTTCCTGTTTCTAGTCTAGCCCAGGTATAGATGGCACTTTCAATGGTGGTTTTTCGGTAAAATTACATTTTAGGACTAGCGTTAATATTTTGTCTGGGAAATTGGCCTCAGAACAGGATCATTACTCCAGGAACAAGCTTGATTTATGTTTGGGAAACAAGCCTGGAAAGTTAAACAGTCTGTGGCTGGTCTAGTCCTGTAAAGTCATTTGACCCCGATCAGGTAGGATCAGCTATGTTTTATAAGTCACTATAAGCATTATTAATTAACCTTCTGATTGGCTGGGTTGGAAAGCAGTTGGGTGTTCCAGTTGAAACTCGAACCTACATAATAAGTGAACGAATTAGTCAAATCAAGTAATTTAATCAGTATTTTCTCACCCTTGAAGCTTCCACGACGGAATAATTTAAATGAAGGATTTGCCAAGAATAACACGTGCTGAAAATATTCCAATACCTTTTTTAATGTTTTAAGTCCTATAAAATAGTGTGATTTTTAATGTAGGATTGTATAATTATATAGAAAGTAAGTTTGTTAAGGAACCAATCATGACACAGAAATCTGGCTGTTTTTCACATTGTTCTAGTGAATGCTAAACCCACAGAAATGCTATTTTTATAAACCTGTACAGCTGTATGTTCAGATGATGTTTCTGTCTAACACATTGAACTGAATGTCCATGGTTTCAAGGGTTTATGGTCATCATATCTGTCTGAGCAAATGTTTTACATGTCAGCTAATGGCAGCCTCTATTTCATGCTATTAGCAGCCACGTTAATCTATAGAGTGCATGGAGTTCACTAAAAACCACTTGTAAGAGAAGGGACCACAAATCCCAGAATCCCAGTAAATCAGCAGAGTCCATCTATTGATTTACTAAGAATGAACCACTATTAACATTTCTCTTATGTGAAGGTATTATGAAGTTGTGAAAGGAATCAATTGAAGTTTAAAGTCTTAAATATTTGTTATCTATGCATTGTATGTAAAATGGGGATAGAAATAATAAAAAGATTTGAAGATACATATTACAACAAGTTGTCTGTCATTCCTGTTTCAGCATTTATGTTCTGTTGCAGCAATTAAATGACCGGGTTAGATGGATATAGTTTTCAAGTTAACACAAGCATTAACTATCCTTTATCAATATAATTTTATCAATAAGTAGGCGGGGCCTCCTTGCTGACGTAATCTACTCTCATAGGTTAAGCATTTGTTTATAGTGAAACTGCATTGATATGAAAAATAAACCAAAACGTTTTTAAATAAATGGGTTAATTTTGACAAAAATAAAAACGTCTTTCAACGTTAGCGACAGATGCTAGCATATGTCCATAAGACTCAACTGGCGTCTGAAAAATACACGCTGTGCCTTTAAGAATTCGCCCGGCTGTAGCACATGCGGCGGAAGAGCTGCCGTCAAATAAAAAGTGAACGCGGGTGAGTGTCCGACTGCGATATTTTTTTAATAATATGTTTTCTGTACCTAAACTTACCTTTGTAACGAAAATATCGTGGTTATGTAGTCGCTTTACGTGTTAAGATTTGAAATACGAGATGCACGCAATGTGAGCAGTTTATTATTCAGATATTCTTTACATACAAATGTTCATAAGGCGCATAATTAAAAGACAGTAACATAAAATCACTGTTTTCGTTCAGGATATAAAATGGAGAGGGAAACTCTTCCGTGCTTTATATCAGACCATAAAGGTTTCCACGGGATTATTAAAACCTCACCCAAAGACTTTGTGGTCATTGAGCGAGACATACACGGACAACTTGTTAACAGTCCTGCATTTCAGCAAAAACACACAAAAAGACCTTTTGAACCATGTCAAGCTACCACTGAAGTGAATGTTACATCAAAATCTAATTCAGATGACACTGACATTAGTGATCAGGACTTTAATTTGAATGTAATCTTAGGCCCATCTAAGAATGAAGAGTTAGAACATTTCACTAACAAAATAAGAATGAGAACTAGTCCAGATAAAGGTGGACAGGAAAGTGTGGAGCTGTTATTGGGCACGTTTGCCGACAAGCATCTGAGAGCTGTTGTTCACAGAGCAGTAAGACACAACTTTCCCTTCCTTCAAACTGTGACTAACCAATCAGAGATTCGGGTAAGAGAGGACCAGGACTTCAAGGAGCTCTCAAAGTTATCTTCTGAAGGAGAGGCTGAGGAGTTCTTCAGGTTTATTGATGCTAAAACACCTGGTTCAGAGTTCACCTTTCTGCCTGATGATAGCAAGGAGCACCGCACTTCAGTTCACCACTTTGTTAGCAGGCGTTTTGGAAAACTTGTGGAGACCAAGAGCTTCACCGACCAGAAGAAAACTGCTATTACAGTGAGGCTAAGGGAGAGAAGCAAGCAACCCAAGAAGAGAACAATAACAGACTATCAAGAGGAGACAATATACACAGGTAAGCAGTGACAGGGCATTTAAACAAGAAAGCAATCGTGAAGTGCAGTCGGCAATTTGTGCACAAGAAAATTAACTAAAATTTAAATATGGTTGTGCCCTCTTCCTCAGCTTTCACGTTGCAGAAGGAGAACTTGGAGACTTTGGAGGCCATCAGCTACATGGCTGTGGTACTTGGAGTGCTTCCATCTGATTTTACTTATGCAGGAATCAAAGACAAGCGGGCCATCACCTATCAGGCTATGGTGGTGAAAAAAATCTCCCCAGAACAGTAAATACATAAACACCCACAAGGTCTTAATATTATGTACGTTGTTGATCATTTTGCACAAACATCAGCTGTTTGAGGTTGACCATATCGAACAAACATATGGCAGGTTGTTGGAGAAGGTCTCAGAGTTTGAAAGGAGAGGAATGAAGATCACTCGTGTCCACCCTGTATCTGAACCTCTCAAACTTGGTAGACTGCAAGGAAATCATTTTGATCTTGTTATAAGAGACCTGAAGCCTCATGAGGAATCTCAACTCAAAACATTAGAAGAGCTTGTACAAGAAGCAGTAGAAAATGTGAAGGTAAATACTGATGTACATTTAACAGCATTCATTAAATGAAGACAATGTTTTTAACTGTTTTTTTTTTATTTAATAGAACAGAGGCTTTGTGAATTATTACGGCCCTCAGCGATTTGGAAGTGGATCCTGTGTTCAAGGAGACCAAATAGGACTTGCACTCCTAAAGGAGGAAATGGTACTACTTACCAATTCATGCAAATTCATACAAATGGACCTTACTGATTCACATCATGTCTATACACGCAACACTTTTGTTAGCGTGTCAAATCTGTGCATGTTTTGAGCAGGAGGCGTCTGTTAGGCTGTTTTTCACCCCAGAAGTTGGTGATGACCTCCAAAACAAAGCAAAGCGTCATTTTATTCTCACAGGTTTGTGCTTCTCTATTTCTGACAATCAAGTTCGTGTCTAAAAGTAAATACTTGTTACCCATCTAACCCATTTACTTTACTAAACTGTGTCTCATTAGATTAGTAAGCATTACCGTTATCGCTTATTTTATGTCTTTCAGGTAATGCCAAGGAAAGCTTGGCATTGATGCCAGCCTACAAAGCTCGAGAGCGACTCGTGCTCCGCGCACTCCATCGATACGGGAGCGGGCGAGAGGGCTGTATACGTGGCTGGCTTAGTTTGCCTCATAGCATAAGGATCTTCTACTTGCACTCTTACTGCAGCAGAGTGTGGAATGAAGCGGCCGCATACCGGTTACAAAATCTGGGCTTTAAGGCTGTCCAGGGAGATCTGGTGTGGTCTGGGTCTGACAAGGGACAAAAAGACACCACAGAAGAACTAAATGCTACGCAGGTTAGATTTGAGTTATACAGATAAAACTGTTCATAGCATACAGCAGCAAAAACATTTTTGCAACATATAGACTGTATTACATATTGATTGTGATACATATTTATTGATTTATTTGTATTTATCTGTACTGTAGGTCCACATTGTGACCTCTCAGGAGGAAATGGATGGTGTTTTTTCATTAGACCAGGTACAGTGTTCAGATATCTAACTTACCTGTAATACTTTTTGCCCTGTAAACACCTCAACAATCTGTTATTTTTGCTGGCTCTTTTATAGGTGATTCTTCCAATGCCAGGAAATAACGTCAAATACCCAGAAAACCTGCTTGGCCAGTGGTATCAAGACAGATTGGCCCAGGACGGCTTGGGATCATGTCGTTTCAGAGTCACTTCTCTTAAACTCAACATCCCGGGATGTTATCGCCCTCTGATCGCAAAGCCACAGAATATCACTTATAGCTTGCAAAATACTTTGAGTCTGTCAGATGAATCTTCTGTACCCAGTCTGTCAATAGGTTTTGACTTGGATGCTTCCTGCTACGCTACTGTGTGTCTCAGGGAGATTATGAAATGTAATCTTTCATAGATACAGTTATTTATGTTGATGAAAGATGTATTTCTGTACCATGTTGCACTGATGGGACGTTCAGAAAACATTTTGTCCCATGACCACTAGATGGGGGTGATGTGCTTCAAAACATTGAACATTAAACACTTTTTGTTAAAAGGTTTTTTGGGAGTTTGGATTATGTCTTATGTCTTACTTAAAGCACTCCAGACATCACACAGCTTCTTCCAGTTTGTAGACACGTCTAGATCAGAAATTCGATACACCAACAAGAGCATTCCAGCCTTTAATGCTTGCATTCTTATCTGGTCTACATTAAAGTTTGTAAAGTTTACAGTGGTCTTAAATAACTGCATTACATGGAACTGCTCTGGACTTACTAGGACAGAGTTAGAAGCTAAATGTTTCTGTCAGTATAATCTAAATGTGAAGTTAAACACTTATGAGTGAACATTAACTACTTTTGGTTATGTCTTTTTTTCATCTTTAAACTTGAGATTTTAATATACATTGATTAGGGATTTTGAATTGATAAGTGGCAACATAATCGCATTCTGCATCGAGAGTGTTTGTGTGTCACCAACAGAGGGCGCTGCTCGCTATAACAGCCCCAAACATCGTGAATCGTTTCGGTGAACAAATTTAAGAGTCGGACTCGGGATGAATCAAAAGTCCTACTACCATCTATCCTCACATTAGTACAATCAGAAACACAACGTTATTTGTATACTACAGGACACAATAATGAATGTGACACAAATTAACCTATACAAAACTCTACAAATCATACACGTTGCCTCACCAGTAACTGTTTGTAGCCTTTTTTTGACAGTTCTGCTTGAGTCCCTGGTTTGTCCTGGACTCGGTTCTTTAAAAAACTCACCATTTGGGGTCTCAATGACATTGAATCAGATTTAACACTCAAGATATAAGGACTATTACGAGAGGCTACAAGCAGTCATTGAAAGTCATGGGGGCAACGTGCAATATTAAAACAACAAGGGTATGTAACTTTATCATTATAACCGAACTATAATTTACATATTGTTATGGCTATGAAATTATAGAAAACACCTGTTTTACCTGAGAAATGCTAACTTGGAGTTAGGTAATGTGACGATCTACTTTGTTTTGTGTGTCGCTGCTAAATCACTTTATTTGACAACTGACACGTTAAATTTAGCTTTACTTCTAACACCCTGCTTTCCACAAACCTCATTTTCCTGCAACTGTTCTGCCATATTTTTCATTTTTGTATTGAATGTAGTTCGTGTCGTTTGCTTAAGCGCGTCAGCGTTTCGCGCTTCTCGTTGAAGGATTTGATTGACAGCCAGCTTGTCCAATAGTTGCGCGATTTGAACATATCGACCAATTACAGCGAACGAGAGGTGGGATGTTAGAAACGGCCGCAAAATAATAATGCAAATGCAAATATGACAATTTTTATATAGTAAATAAATGTAATTAAAATGGCAATATTGCAAAAATAATTATTTTCATAAATATATATTTAATATATATACACATATATATGTATACATATGTATACACATACACGTGTGTGTATACATGTATTTCTCCGAATTTATCTTACAGAAAATACAAATAATAAACAGTACAAAAAATACACATATTGAAACAACATACTCTAAAAAACAAGTAGAACATGATCATTAAACTGCTTGTGCTCTCAGTTCTGTGGTCAGTGTATCTGTGGCTGCAGAAGGAAGTTTATGGAAACACAGGCTCTCATTCATAAGAAATGTAAATACCCTCATGGCCTCTAACCCCCTTTAAACGAGTGCACAACTGTCGCTCTCTTTCGCTGGCTCCCAAAAACTTTTACTTTAGCCCCCTCTGACATTCTTTTTCTATGTTAGTCAGCGCCTGAAGTTAACAATAATGTTAACTATCTTAAAATTACAGTAATACACTCCAAAGGACAGATCCGGCATGGAGGTCGCGGTTTTAATATGTCAGAATGGGTTTCGTTGTTTATACCTCTCTGTCAGCTGCGGTATGCAACTGATGAGCACCCACAGTCTTCAGAGTTCTGGATGTTAAATTGTTTAGAGCTGGAAAACAATGGGTTCGTTTTCACGAGAATTCCGTTGTTGACATTGAAACCCCACTGCACCTTCTCCGCTTTTCCTCCTTTTCTTATTTTCTTTATGAGATTGCAAAGCTTGTCTGGAAAAGAGTCCTAAAAAAGTTTGTTTTTTTGCATCATTACACGTTTTATGAGAATTATGCAAATTCTACGTTAATTCTAATTAAATGTTACACGCCTACAATTGCATGTTACAATTTGAAAAATGCCACAATGCAAAAAAAGTCAATGTCTTAAAGTGTCAACTAAGAATTATTGTGTTATGTAAAATGTAAATTCTTAGTTTAATTCTGACACTTTTTACAACATTAGCGTCCTGAATTCTCTCAAAGGTGTTCAGTGTCATTCTACACAAATACATTGATTTGTGGAAGCCACTAGCTAAATTATTAGGAATAGAAAATGAAGGGCAACAGGGGTTGAGAGCATTTGCTAAAGGCCATGTTTCTTGTGATTTCTTGAGACTCGGCAGCTGAATTAAACATACAGTAATTTCAGCATGTATGTGTGGCACAATGTTTTTTTTTTAATTATATTCTTACAGTCTCTTGGCACAGTTTTCATTTATCATCAGCAATCATACCATCATGTTTCCTGCATGAAATGCCAAGGTGGTTTCCAATGGGAATTTTTACTGGATGGTTTGAAATTAAAGGCTCTTGTAAAGACAATTGTGCGCTCTGCTATGATGAGGAGTTATTTGGTTGTCATGGTGATGGAAAGCTCGTTACTTTTAATGGTCAGAGCCTTTAGCGATGGCGCTAACAAACTGCTGGGCTCAGCAAACCGCTCTGTGTGGGGCATGCTGACAGTTATATGAGTGAATACGCGATACACTTACATGTACCCTCAAATGTGAGCACAAGTGGACCTTCAGATTTCTGCCCTCATGGGATTGTAATTGGTAATCACATCTTCATAACATCTCTGAAGAGATTAATTCATCTCTGCAGGTTTAGTTTCTGTTTTAACTATAATTGACTGAGTGGGATGCTGCCATTTGGTGTGAGATCAGGGAATCGAGGGGGTTAGAAAATCCACAATTTGTGGAGAAAACAGCAGCTGGGATATTGAGGCTTTAACAGAATCAGGGAATAATAAATGTCTCTCAGCTCCACTTTTTGACCATCAGTTCTGAGTAAGAGACACTTCCATCCATCAATGACAATGAAAATTAACAAGACTGAATTTATTAGATGATTGTAACAGTAATGCTTTGCTATGGACAGGCAAAATGTGGTCTTTTATAAATGCAAACCACACTTTCAAGGCCTGTAAGAAATTCTTCAGCCTGTATTCAGCCAATTCTTTTAATTCACTCGCCTTTGACAAGCAAAAAATTAGCATAATATTAGCATAAGTTGGCCCTTTAAACAACATCCTACCAGTTGACTGTATTGTATGTAACATACGATATGATGTGCTGTTATCTCTCAAATTCTCAGACACAGAGAGTGAGTAAATGAACATCAGTTTCACTACAGATGTATCAGCTGATAAGATGTGGCCTTGGTGTGACTGGGCCCCTTTAAAGAGACACTCATCTGCTTCCATTGTTGAGCTGCTATCAGCTGTACGCTGGAGTGGCTGCGCTCAATTTACCTTCATCTTCCCTTTGTTGCGGCCTCTGATGATCACAGCGC
>JAZGTK010017646.1:0-12188 GCA_036877625.1 Ambastaia sidthimunki
TGCTCGAATGATACAGGTAAAATTTAATAATTTCTGCATTTTGATCTTATGTATTTTAACTTATGTTATTTTAACTTTTTTTTACCACACTGTTCTGCTGAAGAGCAGGTTTGCATTGTTGTGAAATAGTTGATATTACTGAAAGGCTTTGAGTTCTAATATATGAATAATATTTTATAGGTTGGTATCGTGAGCTGGGGGGTGAAGGACTTGTGCTCAAACAACCTTAAGCCTAAATCTGTTGAAGATTCCAGAGATTACCATACAAATCTGTTTAGTCCAGAAATACGCTTATTTCTGAAAGAACACATAGAAAAAGACAAAATAGGAACTCCTCTTACATTCTTATGAACCTTTATTGAACATTTAAACAAAACTGTTTATTTGCATGCTCAAAAACCTTGTGTGTCTGCCTTAATTACGTAAAAGCTGTCTTACCTTTTGTATCTTTGGGCTTTG
Source organism: Ambastaia sidthimunki (assembly GCA_036877625.1). Classification (NCBI taxonomy): domain Eukaryota; kingdom Metazoa; phylum Chordata; class Actinopteri; order Cypriniformes; family Botiidae; genus Ambastaia; species Ambastaia sidthimunki. The sequence goes on from JAZGTK010017646.1 coordinate 460, forward strand.
TGGTAATTTGTGAGAAATATAATTTAATAAAAGTCTTCTTGAATTATAAAAAATAATAAAACTTCATATGAAGATCCATTTGTTTCATTATAACTTTAATCAATCAATAGAATTAATTAAACGTGGCTCATTATTTCTATTTGTTTATACACTTTAGACTTACTATGTGACCTTATAGCAGTAAAACATCATGAGGGTAGGCAATTCTTTTCAGAAACATTTTTTGTTATGCTGGTTGAAAGTCTCTTCACATCACTAGGTGGTCTAAATATATATATTTATATTTTCTGTGGAACCATAAAATATTCGTCCGAATGCAATAACAGGATATCGTATTTGCCTGTCAAACTATGAATTGTACACAGTTCAATGTACGCAGTTCGTTTCCGGAACTGTTTATTACGACCAACTATTTCAGTCGGAAATGTTTCAATGTAGCGCATGTAAGTACTCCCACTTGAGTGGTTGCCATAGGAACGGGGAAAGCCGATCTGAGGATTACAGGAGACAATCCAAACTATTTGCTCATCACAGCCTAAATCAGGGCATTTTAAAACATCAAAATCACCATGTCCTCTGTTCCACAGGAAATGAAAGACACGTGAGTAGTTAAAAGCTCATTTATGGGCTTTCTCTCGGTCATTCTGCGTTAAACCACACGCTGATATAGCAGATATAAATACATTGAAATCCCCTTGACGTGTAAAATGATGCCAAACCGGTGTATGATTAAAATGATTGATATCAGCTACTCTATATAAACATCTTATTTGCACAAAATGGCGGCAGAATAACATAAACGTTGTCGTCTGGGGGTTAAGCTTAGTTTATTAAAATGAATTAAATTGCATTAAAATTATTCATGCTTTAATAATATGATCTTTATACGTAAGACTTTACCTGTGATCTTTATAGTTCGGTGGCTTCTAAATGGCTCGATGCACACTATGACCCAGTCGCCAATCTATATACGTTTTCCTCTTGCATTGGTAAGTCACTGTTGTGTGACTGTGAAAACAAATCATTCAGTAGCTGCAATTTAACCTGCATCTACTGTCCAGCTCAGAAGTTTTGTTCTTTTTCACAGCTCTTTCAGACTTGCATGGAGACGGCGAGAATAAGGTGAGATTGTATTAAAATTGACATTTCAGACATGCTAGTTAAAGCTTGCATACTCATCTAAAGTGTGTGTGTGTTTATGTACCAGCTGGTGGTGGGTGATCTTGGCACAGGAGTTTGTAACATGAAGCTAAAGGTGTATCGTGGTACTGGTCTGTTGAGTGAGAGCACCCTACTGGACCTGCCCACTGGCCTGGTTTCCTTCCTCATGGACCTGCATGAGCCACGAACCCCAGCCATCGCTGTGGCCTCTGGCCCCTTCATCTATGTGTATAAGAACTTAAGGCCCTACTTCAAGTTCACACTGCCTAGTTTGGATGTAAATCCTCTGGAGCAGGATGTGTGGAGTCAGGCTAGAGAGGTCAGCTGTTTCATTTACAACATACTTCATTACTTATAGATATATAAGCTTTCATTTTATTGTGACTCAGAGAGAATTAGGCTACATGCTTTCACTGTTGGTATTTAATGGTTTTATTTCCCTTTTAGGACATGATTGACCCAATGACCCTTAAAGAGATGTTAGAAGGAATAAGGTACATTGTATGATGTGTACTAATCCCAGTACACTGTTGCAATATTTACAATATAATGCAATGTTTGACAATTTTACAGATAAAGATTTTTATACATAAATGTATTTGTTTCCATTTGTTCCATTAAACAGGGATAAAGCAGATATTCCACTCTCAGTCAGATCTCTACGGTAACATAAATTCCTCTCTCATCTTTGTTGTGGTGATTTATACACCTCTATGGAAAAACTATTTGTAGATAGACCAATATCTGTACTATCTCGTGACATTTGCAAAATCTACTGAAAGTTTGGTAAATGTTTTTGTGGTATTTATGAATTGAAATGTTTTCCTTATCTGCACCTTGGATTTTATCTTTAGCTATGAATGGTTTGTTGTATGGTTGTAATGGTATCTTGTATGTATGTTTAGGTTCCTCATGCTTGATCCACAGGAAATGGAGACTTTCGTTCATCTTCACAAAGAGCAGCCTATACGTCGCCAGGTCCTCAAATCTTTGAATAGATATAAACATCCCACACACATAAGCAAACAAAACACACTAACACAGCTTTTTTCTCTTGGTTTGTTTCAGACGGTCATTACCTGTATAAGTACATTGAAGAAAAACATGGCTGATGAGGATGCAGTTAGCTGTCTGGTGATAGGCACAGAGAATAATGATATTTATATATTAGATCCAGAGGCCTTCACCATCCTCTACAAGGTGAGTCCATGGGTCATGTGTGCTTGTTAAACACTATAATCTACCACTAACTTTTGGTTTTGAGAGCATCTTTAGAATATGAGTAAACATAGTTGCACTCATGTATATTATGTAGGTTTGCTGATGAATTGGGTTTTACAGTTACAGTGTGTACAGTACAGTACAGTACAGTTTGTGTGTTTGTAGATGTCACTTCCCAGCACTCCCACTCTCATGGATGTGACGGGTCAGTTTGATGTGGAGTTCCGCATTACCGTGGCCTGTCGCAACGGCAACATCTACATACTGCGCAGGTACGTAACCAATCAAATGCTTTTACAGTACATTTCAACACTCTCAATTTGTGGCTAACTGACCCAAGACTTTAGCATCGCGCAATGCTGGGGTAACCACCAAGACTGTTAGAAATCTAGTTTTGCATTTTCAGAAGGAAACACCATGAGCTTGCATGGTAGCAAAAGAATAGTGTTAACATTTATGGCAAGCTTGGGTTTTGGCCAAATAAAATGCTGCATACTAGCTGTTGCTATGACAATCAGTCAGTCAAACCCCCAACCAGAATGATGGAGGAATAATAACTTCTCTGTGTTAAAGGGACTCACCAAAGCCAAAGTACTGCATTGAACTGTCATCTCACCCCGTGGGGCTGGTGAGGATGGGAAAGAATGTAGTGGTAGGATGTACTCATGAGACGCTGCATGGTTACACTCAAAAGGTACGAGTCAGTATCTTAAACACACACACACATTAACAGTAGTACTTGTATTTTAATACCGGTGCTCCTGTAGGGTAAAAAACTGTGGACGGCCTATTTGCCTGCACCTGTTACCACCATGGCACTGATGGACCTGCCCACACGGGGTTTCCAAGCTGTGCTGGTCGCTCTAGCCAACTGTGAAGTACACATGTACCGAGATAAAAACCTCATCAGCACCATTAAGACACCAGTAAGCATTAAAGAACAATCATAATTGTAAAAGAACACACAGCACCTGAGCAGAAGTCAGACTTGTATCATTTATGTTGGACAGGATGTAGTAACAAGCATTTGTTTTGGGCGATACGGCCGGGAAGACGGCACCCTTATCATGACTACCAAAGGTACAATTTCATTGTTTTCCTGTGTATGGGTGTTAAATTATAGATACAGTGGTTACAAAGCATTTAAAATTCTTAATCGTGTGTGTTTGTGCTTTGGGTCCAGGAGGAGGCCTGATGGTGAAAATCTTAAAGAGAACAGCTGTGTTTGATGACAGAGACTCGGCCCCGGGCCCCCCAATAGCCCAGAGTATCCGTCTAAACGTGCCCAAGAAAACCAAGCTGTATGTGGATCAGACTCTGAGAGAGCGGGAGAATGCAATCGGTCTGTTCAACCCTCTGTCATCCTGCACTCAAAACATACAGAGTCTGTTTGATGTCACTTTGGTTTATTTGGTTAGATTGAAAGTGTTTCTGAATTGAATCCTGTTTAAACAGTCTGAGGTTCAGCTTGCAAATGACTTGAAACCGCCTTTAATCACAGAAGTGAACTAAACCTTGTGTAATTTGCATCTTTGCATGCTGCCTGTTACATGTATCGTGGTATAGACCCCAAAGTACAGTGTTGTTGCTTTCTTCTACGTAGCTATGCACAGAGCTTTCCAGATGGACCTGAGCAGACTGCGTCTGGCTGCGGCCCGAGCCTACGTCAAAGCTCTCGAGTCCAGCCTCACGCCAATGTCTTCCAGCCTTACCGAACCCCTCAAAATGAATGCTGTGGTAAGTTGAGCAATCCCCTGTGAATTAAAACCAAGATGACAGAAGATGACTAATAGCCTTTACTTCTGCTTCCTGTTTCCATTCAGGTTCAAGGGTTGGGTCCTTCTTTTAAGCTGACCCTGAACATTCAGAACACGGCAGCGTGTCGTCCGGTCATGAACTTAGTCATCAGCTTTCTGTACAACGAAAGTTTGTACAGCATGAGAACGGCCTTCTTCAAGGTGACCTTATTTAAGCAGTTTTATTAGTTATTGACATCTGAGAAAAATGTGGTCTCATAATTGTCGGTGAATTGTGTGTTTGTAGATTCCGCTGCTGGTTCCAGGGCTGAATTACCCCATAGACACTTTTGTTGAGTGCTTGAGTGACAAAGGCATCTCTGACACCATCAAAGTGAGATGCTAACCCATTCAAAACATGTAGCATGTATTTGAATTGTCTGCATGCATAGAACATGACCACATGACCTACTACTTTTGCCAAAATGTGCACACGGCACAGAATAGTTTCCCACAATGCACTGCACTCAACCACCCAGTTTAACTGTGGTGAAATAACGTTTTTATTTCTTTTATTTATGATTGAAATTAGACTTGAATGAGTCTAATTTGAATGTCTACTTTTTTACTTGCTATTTTAAATGTAGTGGCAGTATTCAGTATATATACACTTAGTTTTCCATTCCAGACATCCACTGTGTGTATGTAATGCATTATTTAACACCGAATGCTGTGCAACATACTTGAATTTGACTCTCATTGAAACAAGCAGATTCTAGATGTTGTTTCTGGTTTCAGGTGTTTGTGCTGAGGGAAGGAAAGAGCGCTCCTCTCCTCACCGCCCACATCAACATGCCTGTGAGTGAGGGGCTTGCACTGAACTGAGACCGCCAGTGACCTCCAGCTCAGCTTCACAGGTGCTTTCAGCTCTTGCTGTGCTCGTAGCAGCGCTTAGAGACGAAGCTTCTCCACAGAGCTACCCAGACCAGAGAGCCTTTGATCACAGGAGTTAAGAGAAGCTTGTGCTGGCCGTAGAGCCGGTGTTCTACCTGTAGCCTAGAGCGGGACTGAGGGAGGCGTGTCCTCACTGACAGTAACTTTGTAACTTTTAATAGAGGGTAGAGACTTTTTAATAGGCTGCTTAGAATCTAAGCATTCCAATGTAGGACTGTGGAGTGTGTGAGAGAAGTTGTGGTGTTTATTTATATGTAATGTTTTTGAGTTAGTCTTAGTGTGTTTGTATGTAAAAGCACAATTATATATATATATAAGTAATGACCACACACTTAAATGATCAAGGCTTTATTATTCAGTTCAGTTTGAATAAAATGTCCAATTGCAAAAAATGGTTTTATTGTGGGTAACATGGGATAACATGGGCACACAGAAAAAAATGGTGAGGTCAAAGTTTGGTAAAGGAGGTTTAAGGAGGCACAGGGGTGAAAGGTCACAGGAAATGCCTTGCATATGGCAGCACAGCAGTTACACTCAGGGTCCAAAACTAACACTGTCACACCTGCTAATAACAGCTGAACTGAGAAAATAAATGCTGGCGATGAAACTTTATTTGTAAAGAAACCAGTGCTGGCCACTGTGGAAACATACAGAAGATTGGCAGGTCTTTTTCCATTTAATCAATACTTAAAGGCACATCCTGTTTTGTTTCTCATTTTTTGGTATTATTTAGGTTTTATTCATTAATTAATCCACGTGTTGACACTTGAATTTCTTGTGATAAATCATGCATTATATAGTAGTACCTTAATATTGTACCAGCCACATACAGTATTTGGTGCTTGTTCTGTGTTAATTTTGGACCCTGGTTACATTCATTATTCCCTTCGTTTACACTTACAATTGATTTCATTCCTGAAAGTGTTCTTTGGCTTGGATATATTACATTTTATATCACTACAGTTTGCATGCATGTAAACTTTGTTTTGGCAGAAAACAAAGAAACAAATTTTCTTTTGGTTGTATTGTATTGGCTGTTGCATTGCTTTTCATGTTCAATAAAAATATTAATTTTGAAAGATAAATTTACTGCCGAGAAAACAGGCTCAGTAATCGGACTCAAGCTTCAAGTATTTATCTTGTATCATGCCGTGTACCTGATAGTATAAGAGTTACACTGCTTGAGTTCATGTACCCACTGCAGAAACTGCTCAAGTAGGAAGCGTGTAATAAAGCAGATTAGACAGTGAGGAGGAGGGGCATCCATCTAAGTAAACATAGTGAGGGTGATCCACTATAAGACAGGAAGAAAATGAGGGGGTATTTAGTAAACATACATTACTGGGTTACAGACAGAGAAAGAAGGGAGGCATATGGAACATTCATTTCTCATTGCTAATCAGTTAAGACCAACCTGGGTGAAGCTAAAGGATACCAATCCATCTCCATCGGTGTCCATCGTCTTAAAAGTTTCTGTGAGAAAAGATCGACATTAAAATGACCTTTAACATATTGCCCTCTTTTACAAAATGTTATTTCATTACACTGAATGTCAGCAGGTTTTATTATTTATGCTGTGATCATGATTTCATCGTGTTGTGTAACACTGTTTTTTCACACGATTTTCTTCATTCAAAGTGGTTAAATAAAGCCAAATACACAACACTGTAACCAAGTTGTAATGTTTGTAATGCACCTCTCCAGAACAGTAAATAAAATAATTTTTTATCCACCCTGTTGTTTAGAAGGACTAAATCTCACCATTTCCGGTAAAAATGAAAATAGGGATCTGAACTGTCAAGATTTAAAATCTATATTCATTAACATTATTTTTGTTTTTCACAGAAAACAATTTCATGCAACATAAGGGTGAGTAATGTGGGTTTGTAACACAAAGGTTATAAAATGATGAAAGAATTCATCAGTTTTGGGTGAACTATCCCTTTTAAACATAATACAGCAATTGAATTTGACATTATTTTACAGTGCACTGTTCCAAGAAAACGGATTTCCCAGAAAACAGGTGACAGCTGACTGGATTAGTTAAAGCAGAGGTTTGCTGCTTGGTCACTCACTAAACATAGTCTCCAGTCGAATCAGACACGACACGAAGCTGTCAAATTCCACGTTTAGATCTGGCTTCGCATACCGCAGGATTATTAGCTGGAACAGGTTGTTGGTCAACTTGAAGCCTGAGAGAACAATACAGTGCAAAATGTAACACATACGGTATTTTACCGCAAAAATATAGATGCTGCGATGTGGCTGGATGTACCTGCTGATTCTAGTGCCAAACGCATTTCATAAGAACTCATTGTGCCAGATTTGTCCAAATCAAACTTCCTAAACACAGCCTTGTATTGAGAAAAAAAAGCGTTAACATCTGTATTATTTATATACCTTCATACACTACAAAGCACGCGTGAAATGTAGCCACTGACAAGATATCGTTTGATCTTTTCCCAGAGCACATGGAAATCTGCAAGTCCCAGCTTCCCAATGTCAGTAGTCTTCAGGCAAGGTCAAGATTTAAACAACACTGTAATTGTCAAGTTCACAGTTTGACTTTCAGATAAATTGTGTTGAATCTTAGAAAGGATACATCCATAAGATTGATCATGCATCGACAGGCTTCTTTGTCAAAACCGTCTGTCTTTATATCTTTATCTGGAAGAAGCAAAATTATAAGGTTCATTTTAATTAAGTCGATTGTCTTCCATTTTTCTATAGGGCAAGTGTATAGCATCGTTTAAAAATGTACTACAGTATCACTTAAGCATAACGGGTGTGTGCTTGAGGCTGGTGTGTTAGAATAATTCAAGCTGGCACCTCATAAGCAACACAGATAACAGTATTGGATGCTGTGGTTCATGACTGTGTTGAAATATCGCCCCCTTCTGTTGAAGGGACACAGATTCCCTCTGCCTTTTTTCGTTTTGGGCAGTTATATCTAATATTTCTAGCATGTAAATCCAGTAACTTCTATATAATATTCAAACAAACATAGCAGTACTGGAGCAAACTTTACCTAAAAGAATTTCACTTATTATGCATAACCAGAAGGTCATTCACCTCAAAATAATGAGTTAACAATTTCACAGATTTTAAATGAATTACAGATTTTAATATTGTACATTTGTTACTAAAGAATTCATGCAAATAAAGCTTAGGTGTACTGGAATATTATTTGAAGTCTGCTTTATGTGTCCATAAGAACACTCACGTTTGCCAACAACACGGTTTAAAATCATCTGTAGTTTGCATATGTCAATCTCCATTTCCTGTCGGTCAGAGTAGAAGAGTTAGTCATTGTGTTAAGCTGTACAACAACCCATTAATTCCTGCTTCCAGTTTTCTTACCGGCCCTGCCAGTTTTGCAAATAGCGCCTTGAAGCCCTCGTCAATGTCACTCTCTTGAAGCACAGGCTGCCATGACAACACACTCCTCAGTATCATAACATCACAGAATTCATCTGTGTGGGGTGTGTTTTATTAAACACTCACCTCCTCTGGTACATCTGCTGAAATTTCATCATCTAGCTCTCTATAGTGAGAGAAAAAATCTCTTAATAACTAATATTTCATTTCATTCAAATACTTAATAATATTTCATTATTAAATATAAACATACAGTAGAGTCCAAAAGTCTGACACTACATAACATTTTTAATAATAACTTTAGACTTTATAAAATTAAACAAACAACAAATTTTTGCACTATTTGTGTCACTAATCGAATTTGTAAAACTGATCATGTTAATTCCTCCATACAAAAGGTGTTTGCTTCCATTGAAACACATGAGATTTCTTTAAAACATTCTTTAGTTTCTGTACCCCACTGTACATGCCCTCTATTTCAATAAGCAACTGAATGTACACTGTACCATTTTAAATGGGCTTTAATGCTCTGTTTATAACTTTATATGAGATATAACATTTACTGTTAAGTGCTCACTTACTGAGAGTCGGCAGCCTTTTCTGAGAAAACCCTCAGCACAAAATCTCCTTCTTTCTGTGGCTCAAAGGTGGAGGGGACGATGATGTATTCCCCTGCAGGGAGGCAGAACCGCGAGCTCACCTCCCGCAGGTTGATGAAGAGCTCGGAGCGCGCGCTGGATGTATGCGTGAGGAAGAAATCACGCTTCAGATGCACTCCCACCCGCCCGAGAAACTGACGGGGAGGAAGACTCATATCACTACAAAACCTGTGTGACTCAGCAGGATCTTTGACACACTCTCAACTAAGAATCAGTGTGAAGGTCAGTTGTAGCACCAACCTGATGGATAACTAATTGTTTACTGATGTTTAACATACTGATTAGTTTCACTTATCTGGAACACATCTCATACCTCTGAAGGAACCTGTAAGATACAGGAATGAGATTTAGAAACATTAATAATTAATTATAAACATACATCTTTCAGTTTTAAACCTCTTGCGATTTTTTAAATTTATAATGCAAGTCATTTTTAGCTACCTAACTTTATATTTCATGACACACATAACAGTGATATGATTTTTTTTAGACATTCTAGGCATCTAGAAAACCTCTGAAAGCTGATTAATGGATTTCTGTGTTTGATTTTCCGTCACTCCTATTATATTACATGAGCCCATTTCAAATGAGTTTTCTACCTCATAAATGGCAAATCCAATCGTCTCCATGTCTTTGCCCTCGCGCCGCAACTTCCTGCGATTTTTCTGCATCAGTGCCACCAGGAAAGTGCAGCCATCATGGCTCTCTGTATCAGGTTCCTTCAAGACAACTTTAAACTGGGGATTGATCCAAAATGTTGCTGTGTAGAGACAGACAGACTCTGACATGAGAACACACTGTCTGAATCAGCTAATATAAGTGTCTTACAAGCTTCTGACTAAGGAGAACATACCTGGGAAGTTCCTGCAGCCCCCAGCAGTGCTGCCTCTTCTCCATTCACCAGGGTACAAGGCTGTGTTCCACTTCTTCACCTCACTGGTCACTAGTGCATCTGCTGTCAGGTTGCAGATCTCCAGCCTGCTGAACTCCCGCATGAAGTCATTGAATGACATCCTGTGTGAGTAAAAATGTGTGTGAGAAAGCACCAATCAGGGAACACAATCTCTTAAAGGAACAGTTCAAAACAAATTGTATTTAACCTGGAATATTGTTGAACAGTCTTTCTGGTGGCATGACAATTATATATTGTATTTGCCAACTATTAAATTAATTAATTAAGCAACAATTTGAACATTTAAGGTGATATTCATAAACATTTTACTTAAACATTTTCTTCTTAAACACTTGAACGGTTTAGACAATGTTATCAAGATATTCTATTGAATATTACAGTCAGATAACAGAATACAGTAAGAAAAATATACCAGAATTCTCCATCCTCTCTGCTGTTGTGCAGGCGGGACCTAACTGATGCCTGGATTTCACGCCATTCCCTTGAGCTGTATGGGTCGGAAAAGTGTTTGGTAATCTTTCTTTCAGCAAAAGAGTTCAGCAAAGCATTTTATCCACTGTAATGCGAAAATCTGTTCTATTATTCTTACTCATCACTCCAGGCTCCAGTCCACTCCACCTCTCCCCAGGGATTTCTGATGCGCAGCAGCTTTGTGAGGTTTCCCCTGTGTTCCACCTGACCAATAGGATTACAGCAATGAGGTCAATGAAGAACCTTTAGTAATTGGTTGTGTTCATTGTCAGTCAAAATTCACTTACCTCCTCAACTCCAGTGACTGAGTAGGCGTGGCCTTTCACTAGTTTTTTAAAGGTGACCGCCTCCATGTCAAAGACACTTGTAATCTAAAAAGTCAATATAGAATAAACAGAGAACTTCTATAGTAGTACTACTATAGAGAAGTACTATATACTATATCATATATATTATCCATTCAAGTAAAATATATTTTGAAAATTATAATTATTTTATTGGCAGGTAACAATTATATTTTATTGCCAATTACAGTTTTTTGGAGGGATCTTTAAGGTTTGAAATTTCCCTGTCTGCTGCTTTTCGTGTCAGTGAATAGCTTGGAATGGTGGGCGTGCTTGTGGAGCCATCAGCCAATCAGCACTGATATGATGTCATTTCCCCACAACTCCAGAGTAATTGGTCACATGTCATTCTGTGAGATGTCTCCAGGTATAAAAGACCTTCTGTATGCTTTACTGTTTTTGAGCACTAACATCTATAGAGCAGCCCAACAGGGAGCCTCTCTCCACGGCTCTTCTAATGATGCTGAAGAGGTTGGGTGGAGCTTTCTTCAGCTCATACATCTCCGTCACTCCACCAGTGAAATCCTCAAAGCCCTCAGATGTGCAGCCTCCAGACAGAGCTTCATAGCAGCCATTCAATCTGTAACACACACTCACAGTTACAACAGACTCACACAAACAAGATGGTTGGAGGCTACTGAAAGCAAATGCTAAAGCTGGTTCTAGAGCTGAAGACCTCTTACTTTGCATATGCCTTCTCCACCAGGGCGCTCCAGAACTCTGCTCCTTCTGCTGAGTGGACAAACAGGAGCTTCCCATCTCTGACGGGCAGCCGGTCATCAATCACCACATCCACCCAGTCCCCGAACTGCCAGAACTAGAAAATCCAGCAGGAAATCCAAGACATTAGTTCTTGGGAATTTTGACATTCTCTGTCTCAGAAATTATTTGT
>JAZGTK010017647.1:0-12188 GCA_036877625.1 Ambastaia sidthimunki
TGTGTGTATGTACGCTTGTGTGTGCTTGCATATGTGCTTGCGTGTATAAGTGTGTGCTTGTGTGTTCCAGGCAGGGTTAATGTGTTTTCCCTTTAGTTTTGACGCGTGCCCAGAAGTGAGTTGAAGGCTTCAGCAGAGAGCAGCTGGATTAAAAGGCTTTTATTTTTCTCTCTCCTCTGTAGCTCCAGCTAAACTCAGTCAGAGAAAGATGCTTCATTGCAGAATTTATTTTTACTTGCACTCCAGAGTGTGGCAGTGTCCCGCTTTGCATTTTTAATGTCCTTAACCAGCCGGTATGGTTGTGGCAAGCCCTTGTAAAGCAATGTTCTGATTTATCACGGCCGGCTAATCGAGCCCCGCACCCCTCTGTTCAGGAGTCAGTGGTACTGCAGGGCTTGCCAAAGTGTTACACTGTACTAGTGCTATTGAATACCGGCCCTCCTGCTAAACTGAAATGGTTCTCATTACTGACACACACTGAGATTTGTTGAGACTTTTTATTGGACTTTATGTGTCTTTTGAGAGCCTGAGGGCACTGGAGTTTGTGCTATTATTAGTGGGATTTTGTGAAGGCAAGCATCACTGTTACTATAGATTATTTCATCTAGCCCTAGTATTAAACTTCCACGCATAACACGACAGTCAGTAATCATAGCTCAACTTTTTTTGGTTTGTTGAGATATTCTAAGCTATTCCATTAATAATATATATATATAATTAATTAATATATATATATATATATATATATTATACACATTGTAATGTTGCAAGTTTTTTTATCGCACACAAATCACATCTGTCTGTCGTGAGATGTGATTTTTACTTTTGTCTTTTCCCAACTTTTAGGCCAATTATCTTTTTATAGCCTTCATGCACTTTAGTTTTAATCTTTTTTAATCTCATCAAGCAATGACAACCAGACACTTTATAGTATGTATATGTTAATTATTATTTTGTGTGTTTATCCTGAATCGTAAGCCATTAGTCTTTGAATTAGAGTGGTGGGGCACACCATGCCTCTGTATGCACCAGTAGTTTTTCCAATTCTGTGAAAATTGATTCCATGCTTTTAGAAGATGCAGCAATGCAAACTAGTTAATTAAAAAAGTTGGTTTTAGCCGAATTGTCTTGTCTGTGCTGTTCCAAGCGAAGATTTCTGTTTGCATCAGCCCTTCGCCTGTTTACAGTACTTTACCGTTATGTTAAGAAACAAAGTTGAGGTTCTCTGCGCGAGGTCTCCACTGATCTAGGCTTTAATAGATTACCTTAATCGTGTGTGCCGAAATGAAGGAATAATGAAATAAATGAGCACCTTTGTTTGGTGCTACCATCATGGGAGAAGTGGCAGAGACATTAAAGTGCCAATTGGCAGTGTGGAAGCAGTTAACATTTATAATGATAAGTGTTCCATCTGCTGTGTGGTGGCAAGCCAAAGGCGACAGATGGAATTGTTTTCACAATCTGTTTAAATATGTTGTCGTTTTTTCTTCCCTTTTTAAAAAGCCCCAGCTTGGCACAGTCGCACGCCTGTTTGCGTTAAGGTGGAGACGTTTGATTTGATTTGCACATTGCTGCTGTTGGTTTTTTCCTTATTGGCCGCTGATGGAGATGAAGAGTTGATATTCTGGTGGTAGACAAGATGAACGGGAACAAACTGCTGACAAAAAACTGATGAGAAGAGCACACAGTGGCGAATGAGTTTGGATACTCCATCTCGGTTCATGGCACACACAAAAATCCAATTTAACAGTCAGGGGTGACCCAGTTGCAGAATGGCCTTATATCCGGATGGAAAGACGCACTGGTTGAGGCTGTGGTCTTGGCTCTAAACAAAGGGATTGAATCCCTCTATGTCACACAAGGGGTAGCCGGACTGAATGAGAGATTTGGATTAGAGAAAAGCACCACTGTTTGACATCTGTAGCAGCTACAGTGAACACAAGTCAGTGTTTACTATTGGAAAGCGTTAAACTTTGTTCTGTTCGGATTACTGCCACATGTTGAGCTATATCACATACAATCCTTCTAACCGAGTGGCTTTTCAAAGCTAATTTTGTTTTTAATCGAAAGCCTGAGGTTCAAAATGAAAAAAGTAAATTTTAAGCTTATAAATCATTGTTTAGACGTAGATCAATTTTTGTTTTGGTGATAGCTCCCAATGTAATCAATGCAGATGTATACACGGCCAGTAAGCTTAGTTTTTGGACATCCTGTTGCATGTCTTACTAATTTAATTTTATGGTTTACTGAATTGTTTAAATCATTTACTAAAATAAATACAAAATTCACTTACCTTTTAAAATAGAAATCTACCTAAGTGTTAGGGTGCAGACTAAAAGTGCAATACTGCAGTACCATTAATTGTCATTCTGCCCAAATCAGAGAACCAGAGGCCAGAAGAGGAAGAGGACGTCAATCTGCGAGGAAGAAAAGACTGAGGTGAGCTTTTACTCTCACATTACTTTAAGACTGTCTATCTCCCTCATCTACCTCTAATATTTAGAGAGCGTGATGAAGGAAGACAGCTTGTGTATGTTTACACAGCAATCCCAGGCCTCTCCACTCACCGGCCTCATTCTAACACACTCAGCGGTCGCCTCTAATAGCTTGCGTTTCCATAGGAACCGTCACAGCGGGAGCGCAGACAGAGGCAGTCTACTCTGCAGAAAAAGCCGAAAGCTGATGACACGCGGACCGAGTGCACCACCTGCAAGGGCCCGGGCGACAATGAAAACCTAGTGAGGTGGGTAATCTCGCTCGACGCGTGCTTCTGAGCATCTGCGCTCACGAGACTGTGTTTGATCTGGGAGGGTGGGGGTTATATTCTCCTCATGATTAAAGTTCAAGCTTCATTATAAAGACTCTGCCATGCATGTGTGAACGGACGGCATTGACTCTACGGGAACTTTCTATTTGGCTGCCACATTTATTTGCTCACTTGGTTTGGCAGTAATGAGCTGTCTGATTTATCATCCCCACGTGGCCTCAGTACGAGGTGATGGTTTCTTCAAGCAGGTTTTTTTAAATGTAAGCACCAGATTCAGTTCAGTTATCCAGTCTTTTGTCTGTCTTTACAATATCTCGTCATGCTTTTTAATGCCATACCATTGCTATGCTAGCGCTAAAATACATGCAGAGACTTTTAATTGACACTTACATAATGAAAGTGACAAACAGTCGCCAACTCTGACTCGACACAAAGCTCTATTTGATAATTGGAGTGGCTTGTCAGGGTAAGTGAAAGTTACAAGTATTTCAAGACAAGCCTTTTACAGTGCATTGATGTAGGAGACTAGAAGATGTAGATATGCAATGTGTTTATGACATCATGTTAAGCAGGTTAGCTAGAGTTAGCTGGTATTTGGCCTCCGCTGTGGTGTGAGGTGTGTTGGCCTGACTCTTTCTATCTTTGCATTGAACAGGTTTTGAGGGCCGGGCAGCACCTCCTTTCCCCTTCCTATAAAAGGACAGATGAGAGAAAGACAGGGAGAGAGAGAGAGAGAGAAAGGGAAATAACTCGTTTGAAGAACGTCGTTGGGGTCGGGGAAGAGTCGCAGATGGCCACCTTTGATCGCCACCTTCGACCGTCCTCTACCCAAAGCGGACCGTGCCATGGACTTGATCATGGTTAAATGCTGGTCCGCTGCAAATTCCGTGAATGAATAAAAAGACTATTATGTGTGGACTTAAATGAAAAATGACCAGTTGCACTGAGGGGAGATCAACCCTCATTGGACACTTTATATGGACTTTATATGGATTTCGAGTCTGTAAGGATATTCAGTTAGGCAGTTTGGAGGGCCACTGTATAGTTCTTTCTGGAATACATGAACAATGACCCTGGTTTTGGGCTCTGTTTTGCGCTCTGTCCTCTTGCTCTGTGGATTAAGCCGGATCTCATATTCTGGGCCTTTTTCATCATCTTTGCAAGGGTTTCATTGGCATCTGGCCCAATTCCTATCTGAGCTGCCTGGACTTTCTGTTTGGCTGTACAACAGTATACACTACTAACCTCTGATCACAAGATCTGAGTTGACTAAATCACATGTGCTTCTAAATGCTAATTGTGCCGCCTGTTTTACTTGTTTTTTATTATGAATGCTCTAAACGCTTCTGTTTTCTGACTCTGCTGTCTTTTGCTTCTGCTGTGTGAGTTATATGGTTAATAGTGATTAGATAGTAAAAATTAGAATCAGTAGCATTATTTTTTCCAACTATTGGAATTTTTTTACTTGTTGTGGTCACGTAATATAGTTCATTATGGTAATATGCGTACTTGCACTGTAGTTCTTACTGTAGCATCATATCTGTAATAGCGTTGCATATCACAAAAACATATACAGTTTCATATCACCCTATAATAATTTTAGAGTTTAAAGTAATAATAGTAGAGTTTTAGCATTACAGTAGTAATAATTAAGGCTGCTAATGTGCTTAATTGTCATTAAAATGAGCATTCTGCTTCAAAATGCAGAAAAGTATGAATTTTTATGTTAGCACTTTTTATTATACCACCTTATATATTTTGGACCACCTTATTATTATTATTTTGGGGTGAAAATTTAACCCAGGCATGTTTTTTGACCAGAGATTTACTCAATAACGTCACAGAATGCTAAAACTATAAAGTTAATTAGTTGGGAATGAGCTGTCTTGGTATTTTGGCTGGACAGTCATCCTGTTGTATGTTCAGCCTTGTACAGTACAACCTTATATGTTGTTCACTGGCAAAAAAATCAATGGAAACTGCTTGATGTCCAAACCACCCACCCTCCTTTACATTCCCTCATATCACATTCCCTCAGTAGATTGCACTATTGACAGCCCAGCTGCCTATTACCAAGGCAGGATGGCTGACAGATGATGTACAATTCCCCAAAGTTTCCATTTTGATGGTATCCTGAGGTTTCTATCTTCATGCCATGGGGAACGTCCTGACCCCACATGCCCTCTCAAACTGCTTACTCGCACTGGAGCAGACACAATGCTTCCTTCCTGGGATTTACACATCTTTCTGTCTCTGGATGACTTCAGCTGCCCTTTAACCTCTCACCCCGCTGTATCCTCAGACAGAGCTTTATCTGTCTCCTCCGCTGCTGTCTTACCTAGCTCACAGCATACTGTGTGTGTAAGTGTTTGTTGGGGCACATACTGCATCTGGTTGTGGAGATAATTCTCCTAGATGGAGCCTGTTAGATTTTAGATTGTCTTGTGATGTTGGCTTACCAAAGTATTGAGCTGTTTTGCCTTGTACTTATGTGTTTCTGGAATTTTACAGGTTCTGTTTACCCTATTTATTTCTTGTATATATAAGTATGTATAACATGTTGGTTTGTTTTTTAGATATGGTCCATAGTTTGTGTAAATGTGACTTGAGATGAAATTATGGCATTGCATTTGTGAGAGATTTACATTGTGTGAATATGCAGTATATGGGTTGAAATGCTTCATGTAGGTAAATGTGATTTTAGAACAGAGGTATTTGCAAGCCTTAATAAACTCTTGACTTCACCCCATTGCCATCATGATGAATGATTCTCAGTCGGCCAGTTAATGGGTCGTGCAGGTTGGTGTTTGTGTCCAGCAGCTACGTTGTCTCTTGTTTATCTTGTTTATTAGGGATTCATTAGTGTCCAGTTCAGCCAGTCAGTGAGCCAGGGCCTAGTGTTGCAGAGCCAGACTTTTGACCATTTGGCATTCTGATCAGAACTGACCACTTAGGAAAAGGCTTTGCCAAATCCAATAAGAAGTTCTTCCTTACGTTTTTATTGTATCCATCGTATATATACCTTGTAAACAAAACTTGTAAAAATAACCTGTGTTTCCATTGACTTCAGAGCCACATGATGATAATGCCAGATGATAGAATATATATTGTAACACATTACAGGTTGTGTAATACTATTTCTCTCTTCAGGTTTTCTAGTTTTTTGTTTATCTGGCTTTCTCTGATCTCATCTGCTCATGCTTGCACACTCTTCCTGTCTTTCTCCCCCACCAGTTTTCTCCGTTTCCCCGTGCCAAGTCCAGCTCTCCAAAGTGATAGAGGGGAGGCTTTCATGGGGAAATCTAGTTAACGACATAACAAAAAGCCCCGTGTGTCTGCTATCAAGCAGAATAACATTTGTACATATGACAACAACGGTGGTGAGAATAAGCTACATCTCTATGGCCCACTAAAACTCTGAGCCTTTTGTTGTGTTTGACATGAATTGTAAAGATGAAATCAGTTTGGCATGACCAAAACCTGAGCACCTCAATCCCTCATACTCAGTCCAGTGGTCTGGTACGAGGGGTCCTGCAGGACAAGCGGTGCGGACACGTTCTGGTCTGAATCCAGAGAGTGGAAATGGGGGAGGAGGATTTTCTGGAAGAGCAGTAACCTTTCTGATGATGAGCAGCTTTCCTATTACAGTCTTGACACAGGATCCACCGAGATGATTTAATGGCGGCATTTTGTTTTTGCTGACTTCACACCATTTTGTCCCCTGTTCAAACTCCACACCACCATTTAAAAGAGAAAACCCAAGAGCCAGGGCTGCAGTGTGTGGGAAGACTAGCGAAGCAGCTAAAATCTATTACACTATGGCTTCTACAGTGTCTTATACTATCTGGTTTACTGCAGCATGTCAGAAAAAATGTGTGTGAATCTGCCTCTCTTGTCTTCTGTATTTAGCGCCTCCCCCTCTTTGTGCACTTGGTAGAGGACTTGCACAGCCCTAATAAACTAATTAGCAAAAGCCTGGTAGAAGTCTGTAGACTGTGTATGTTGGTGCCAAAGCAGACTGTCTGGACAGAGTCCAGTGCTGAGTCAAGAAACTGTAGGGGTTTAAATAAAACAGGCAAATTTGCATTCAGCAGCTGATCTGGAATCAGCTCTGTCTCAAATGGTTTAACCCCAACCAGCTTTGGGCAAACCATGCAAGTGACCCTTAATCAGTTGTTGGAGGTGCAGGAAGTGTGTAGAGACTTTCAAAAAGTCAACACATTGTGGCCCCCTACTGACCACTTGGAGAAGTCCCACCTGGTGGCCCATGCTGCTCAAAGTTAGCATCCACACTAGCCTGTCCTGGTTGTGAGTAAAAGAGTAAATGAATGAGTGGGCCGTTTGGTAATGAGATAATAAAGAGGAGTTACTCTGTCAGCACATCAATCTGCTGCTCTAACTTTAGCTGTAGGCCCACTCATTGCTGCTCCTCCTTGTAAAACAAAGGCCTCTTAATAATACCATTCCCACCTCAACAGTAAATCAAAAACAGGGAGGCTCACAAAGGCTGATAATCCACTTTTTCAATAGAGGGGATTCACAAAAAGCCACGGGGGCACTTTGTCACGGTCGACAGTCAATGGCTGAGCGCCTTGTGCCTTATTGATCCCTGTCACGTGGTGGCTCCCCAAGTAATTGCACCAGACCCAAGTGATAAATTTGCTGTGTTTGTACCGTCCATATGGGTGAGAGCCCAGGACCAAAGAACTAAAGAGTAGCAGTAAGAATCTAATTTTGGTAACGCTGTACAAGCACACCCTGGCAAACACCTTGGATTCTGGTAAATGTCATACAACACGTGCTGACACAGCAGAAGAATAAGGCTTTTAATTACGCTACTAGTAATTTCCAATGCTTTGGTCTGTTCGGAGGAGACATTACATCAGGTTGAGTTGTTGAAACATCAGAAGGTTGGATGATTTGGTGTACTCAATGATTTAGCAGTCGAAAGTTCTAGGTTTTATGAGGATTGTGCAGTTACTGACATTTTTACACTCTGTTTTCTCTAAAATCTGCTAACCCTGAACCAGACCTGTCTGTCACAGGAGAGGTCAACTATTAAACATAGTAATCAGTATAGCTTGAGAGATTTGGGTTCTACCACTGACATGTTCTTTAAGGTCACTGTAGGAATTGCTCTTATTAACAGAAAGTAAATCCACAAAAGAGCCAGTTAAAATTGCCATGCAGAGCAATCCTTTAAAAACCTTTAATTACATGTTCGAACATTTACAAAGTAATCCTATCTTTATTTTGGTATTAAATTGGTATTTCCGTTGTATCTTATCAGAAGTATAACAGTGTTTTTTGACTTCCCATGTTTTGTGCTTTGTTGTCTTAACTGCATCTAGATGTCCTCAAATGACTTGAGACATTTTGTTAGATTTGTTAGATAGTGTTTGTACTCTGTGATGTTTGCTATGGCTATACCTCTAAATATTAAACTTTGATGGTATTCGTCCGGCACCATTTGTGCTGCAGACATGAACAATACTATAAACTATGTGGCTTCTAAAGAGATGGGTTTCTGTTATTTTACTTCAAGACTTCAAATTAAAGATTTTCCTTCAGCAAGAATCATAGAAATTTGTAGGTGGGCTCTTTTTGACTTGGGACAGTAAAAACAACTGAGACTTCTAGTTGGTCTTTAACTCCTACATTTCTTGTCATACTATATAACAATAACTCTTAAATTCCAAGAAGACATACAATGTGCGGTATTTATTATTCTATTCTGTTAACTTTAGACACAATTTGATTGTTTTACACACAGTATGTATGTATAGTAGGTTTGTTAATTCTGTTATACAGTCTACTGTTGAATTCAGTCTACATTAATAATGCAGTACAGCTGAAGAGTGACCAATGTGCACCTGTCTTCTTTAAAAAGGCAATATAGTTTTAATAAGAGCTGTAATTTTCATTTCTGCCTAAATGTTCCAGGAATCATTCTGTTTTTAATTGCTTGAGTGTCATTAAAATACAAGTTGATTGCCACAATAACGATCCGTTAAACTCATTCGTATCCTCTTCACTTTTATCCAGACACATCTAGAATTGTGCATTATGGTATTAAAACATCCTTTGATTAAACAGAGTTGTCATTTACCGGCTAATGTAGATGAAAGGCCTCAGCCCTAAATTACCGGCTGTGTGGATGAAGGGCCTCTGCCCTAAACCCAGCTGACTGACTCTGGCTTTAAAAGAAGAATCAGACTGAAATAGAGTTCTAAGTGGAAGGATAAGGAGGATCAAGCAATAGAGCCACCGGGCTTTCACCCTGCTCAGAGAAACCAGAGAGATGACAGGGGGAGGGAGCCTGAGCATGCCAGGGGGTCTCTAAGAACCCCTCTTAGAGATTAAACAGTAGATGAAAGGAGATACGCATCGCTAGCCAAGAGCAACATGTGTCACAGACAAAAGCAATCAATCGTGTTTTTCCCCTCACATCCCAATAAGATTACATCAATCAATAGACACTCTTATGAGTGATTGGATTCCATCCGAGATCGGAGAGTTGGAGGGGAGGAGAGAAACGAGCGGCTCAATTTTCCCAATGATTAAAGAGGACCCAAATTGCTTTGATAACATCAAGGACTTTGTGACGGGGTCTGTAAGGGCAATGTTCAGAAGTAGGCCCCTGCATGTTGTGGTAACCGTGAAGGAAGGGGATGTTGCACCAGCTGATGACGTAGTAGATCTTCTAAAGCTTCTCGTGTATTGTGCTGGTGGGTTGGGTGGTTGCTTTGATGTTAGTTAAGCAAGAAGGCTCAGATTCTTGCTTTTGGATTTTGGATGTTTTTCATAATGTTCCTCTAGCAATGATTGTAGTGTCTCATATTTCTAGACGAACATTATGAGTACTGAACTGTACTGTTTTGTGTTCACTTAAGTTCAACTCAACACAGAAACAGTATTTATTGTATTCTAGAGTAAACAAAAATGTTAAACATAAAATGAAACAATTAAACCAAATCATATCACCAGGAACTTTAAAGGCTCATTAAACTATTAACTTTGTAAATACCTAAAGGACTGCAGAAACATTTTTGGGGAACCTTTTTTTCATGTCAGGACATGAAATTGTCCTACATGTATAGAAATAAGTAGATTTGTTCTCAGTAACATATTACATTTATTCATTTGGCAGACGCTAAAGCGACTTACTGTGAATTCAAGGTATACATTTTTATCATTACTTGTGTCCCCTGGGATCGAACCCACAACCTTTGCGCTGCTAACGCAATGCTCTACCAGTTGAGCTACAGATAAATGACAAAACTGTTTCTATAGTTTTTTTTTTCCTAATTCCATTTGTCCCATAGTTATTTTTTAGTCCTCTATGCATGAAGGAGAGAGTTAAAAATAATTTTGAAAGGTTACTTCCTGTTGAACCTCCTGTGATGATTGGGTATTGTCAATTTAAATTCCAATTAAGCATAATCATCTGCCTGTCCCTCTGCCTGGGTCTGCATCACTGAGCAGTGTTTTAATTCAAAGATGTTAAAGCGTGATACACAACAAATGTTACAAAAGGTTCATTAAGGCAAAGTAATTAAAGAAGCAAATGGCGAACCGGGGTGCGCTCTGCTAATAAAACGCAAGCCTCCTGTGGCTGTCGCAGGTCCTAAACTTTTCCCCCTGCAGGAAGCCAGGGAGTCTCGTACTCTTTCTTTATTTACTAGAGTGAGGGAATCATACGAAATCAATCGGCAACTGTGTGCAACAATAGCAGTGTGCTCATTAGCGCAACACACACACTGCTAGTCATTTGTCTTCTTTTTACAAGGAAACCTAGAGGTGATTTAAATTCCCATTTCTTGCACAGATATGCCTGCTCAGCCCGTATATATATATATATATATATATATATAATAAGAGTGCTTGCCTGTGTCTTTGTGTGCATTTGTGCTTCAAAAAAAATGCATTTGTGTTCTTGCTCTGTATTGTTTTTTTTGTTGTATGCTCTGTCTTTTTTATGTTGTTGCTCTGTCACCTTGATGGTATTGCAGTAAATGGAACTTGTAAGATAATAATTTTTTATGTTGTTTTAATGATTTCCTTTAAACCGACATGAAAGGAAATTCACAAATCTTGTGTTGTAATATTATCTCATGCGAGACTGCCTCATGTTAGACTGGCGTGTTTAACGGTTCTTTTATGTACAAAATAATAAAACAGAAATGCATTAGTTCTTGTTAACTAACACACTAACAAGTGAAAGACAGCTTTTGTTGCAAGGTATAATAGGATGTGAGGAAACTGTTGGGTATCTTTCTGTATTTTTTTCTCTGTACACACACTCTCTCTCTCTCTTCAGAGGAGTATCATGTAATGGAAGCAGCATCGAGTTGACAGTCTGTCGCTGAGGGCAAGCCATTTTCACATTGCTCTGTCACAATAAATATATGGATTAGAAACAGGAGCCTTGCATGCTGTGGCAGAAGCAGTATGCACTGTTTAAATGAACTTGTGAAATAACTGCTGCTACAATATCATTTTGGAAAAGGGGATGAGGTGTTTGTTGGCAAAGAAAATGTAACACATTTAATATTTTTATCATGTAATAGTTTATTTTTTTGTCTACTCCAGAATGACTTGTATATTTGAGATTTTGTCCATACAGCTGACATTAAAGAGGCCTGAGTTCTGATCTGTGTTATGATTGGCTGAAC
The DNA here is from genome assembly GCA_036877625.1 of Ambastaia sidthimunki. Taxonomy (NCBI): domain Eukaryota; kingdom Metazoa; phylum Chordata; class Actinopteri; order Cypriniformes; family Botiidae; genus Ambastaia; species Ambastaia sidthimunki. The sequence continues at coordinate 11,443 of JAZGTK010017647.1, forward strand.
TCTACTGCTGTAGTTCACATTGTCATTCATCAGCACAGACCAAATAATGTGGGCGGTTATGTGGGCGGTATGCTTATTGGTTCAGGGTTAGTGGATGCATATGAGAAAACTTAGAATAAGTACAACCTCCAAAATGCAGTAGAAATGTCCCAACGTTGTTTTTGACGTGTTAAGATGTTGGCCAAAGCTCTGCTATAAATGTGACCGTAACCATGGTATTTAAATGGTTTAAATTGGCTTCAGAAGACGAGTGCCATTATGAATGTTGGACTGTAAATTCTGTTTTCCATTATGTGTTGTTCGAGTTTACCATAACAATATAAAGGTCATTATGTGTACACTGTATGTACTCTATATGTACAGGACCATATAAGTACACTATATGTGCTTTTGAATGGAATCTGTATCCCTCAGTGTGATGGATAACACCAGCTCAAATTGTGAGTAGTCATGGTCACGGGTTTATTATACTAAGTGAGTGTGTCTTAACATCCTAGTAGGTTTCAGAGTGGTTTTGATCAGGTGGGAATTCTTGGAAGCATTTTGTCTTTGCCCCGTTGCAGCTCTGTCAAGCTCGGGGGAAATAATAGGTTGGCATGGTAACCACAGGTGAGAGTCAGCTCATTCCTTTCTGCAAAGGCACCTTGAAGTGCCTCCCGTAGGACTTCAGAAGTTTATCTGGTTGCTCGGTCAGAAACATTGTGAAGTGTGTTCAGCCTAACGGCATGTTACTGTGTTCAATTTGA
>JAZGTK010017648.1:0-12187 GCA_036877625.1 Ambastaia sidthimunki
AAACTCCCATAGATCTTTGGAATAATGTGCACAGGCTGCAATAGTCATATCTGCTTACCACATTCTCTCATCCTTTACAAAGTCCAAAGCACATCCTCCCTGCAGCTAAAATATAAAAGAAGCAACAGTTAAATAAAAAAGGATTGTGGCATCTTTTACAACAGTATAGGAGATAGTACAATCATAGCACAACGAAAAATCCATATATAACCTGAATTACAGTAAGCTCAGTTGCTATTAATCTTTTAGAGGTAGCATTAAAGGGCAATGAAAAACCCTGGTCAGATTATTGTGACTATTTTAAATGTCTGTGTCATCGCTGTATTAACATAGACAGTCAAGCGTTGATGTATTAATCCCTTGTGAAGGTTCAGAACATGTTGTTTTGGCAGCTTAGTATAGTAGTAGGTTTTAAATTCTGAAGGTTACAGCATGTTTAACAGTACAATGAACTATTACGTATTTCAAAGATGTTGGAAAATTAAAAATCCTTTGACACAACCCTTATAATGGGTGCAGAGACAGAAAAGAGACAGAAGGAGGAAAATGGATTCCTCCATCACGCCGCTGTCATGGTGAGAAGACAGCTTAATCAACTTTTACCAGGTGGTGCTCCGGCAATGTCCAATACTCAACGCTTGTTATCTTTCTCACAGCGAGCCTGCTCATATTTCCTTCGACATTCAGCCCCAAAGACCCTATATGTTGTTCCTCTCTACTTCTCTTTTATGGGTAGGAGGAATGCGGGGTCTCCTTAGTGATTTATAAACATACACATAATAAATGGTCGTCTGTAGTTTAAGCAGTGATGAGGCATTCTGTGCCTGGCCGCCAAGCTCCAATGTGATTTAAAGAGCTGACATTTACAGCAACCAGGCCTATTATTCAGAATGACTGTCTGTGTACAGACTATATTTCACAGAGGGCTGTGTGGAGGTGAGTCTGGGCCGGTCCGGTTGGTGTCATAGTCAGTTCACAGTCTCTTCCTTCCCAGGCTCCATACAGCAACCCCCTACAAGGTGGGAGTCATGGCCATGATAGGCGAACAGACTCTCAGCTAGTTTGTTATTGCAAAGATCTATGCAGTGCAATAAGAGATTTTGACACTGTGAAACAAAGGTGAAAAGCTGTGTGGATACATTTTTAAACAGATGAAAGGATAATCCTGATGATTCTACAGCTGTGTGTATATAAATTTGTGGGTGTTTGGAGTAGACAACCTTTCCTTGGCTCTTTCGCAATGCTAAACTGTGTGTAAGTTAATGCAGGTCTGTTTTGTGCTAATCCACTGTGACGTGGTCCTCGTTCCCTGTTCAAACACAGCTCTGTGTACATGGTCTCCAAACACACCAGACCTTAGCCTTTCCTAATGAAGCGCAGGCCTGAGTAGTGTACTTCATTAAAGAGTGACAGTGTCCTTGCAAAGGTTCCGTGTCCTTCCATGAAATTTGTTGACGTGGTATTCAAACATTTCAGTCAAATGTCTGCCAGAGAGGCCGGTCATAGCTCCTCTCATGTTTCTATTCAATTGGTGTGGAACACAAACCCACAGGACAGACCTCATTTTCACGGCGCCGTGTACCATACATGAAAATCAATACAGCTTAAAAAGAAAACACTCATTTAGCATGTAGCTAAAAACTCAATGTCACTCTCCTGCCTCTCAGATCCTTTCATTCTTCATGTCAGCTCTTGAACCTTTTCCTCAGGTTAGCTTCTACATAAACTTTGAGGCTGAGACATGGTGATTGGCGCAGTTTTCTGGCCAGGGTCAGTCTCTGGAACTGCATTACAAACCCTTGTAACTTAATTCCAGCATCTGAGTAAGGAAATAATTGAATCGCACTCTGAAGATGGATCCCGAGAACAGGGTGCAGAAATCGTCTTTGGCCACTATCTGGCTTAACTCACGGAAGATTAGAAGCTAATGATGAGGCTGTTGGCATGGAGGCTAATACAGCAGCCCGTGGCCAGTGTCTGACCTTTCTGCAGATTAGACCTGCCATGGTTTACATCTCTGTAGCACCTTGAATTACACTACTGTGTTACTCAAGCTGTCTCACAGTCACCAGTTTAAGCTGTTTTCAGTTTTCTTATCCTCTGAATGGTGATGTGCGCTCTGCAGTCAGTACAACTGTGTTGCTGTATCAGTGTTTACTGCAAACTTAGCCAAAATTAAGGGTATTACAGATATGTTAATGTGAATCTTGGAAGATGTGTGTTTTTGAACAAAAAGCCATTTGGTGACCACAGCTTTAGCCCTTAGAAAAACAGTGTTAAGATGCCCACTCTGAGGTGAGCTTTAATGAGCCAAAACAGCTGTCACGTTTTATTATGTTTAAAGGGTTTTGTGTTTTGCCTGTGGGTAAATTTAGCTCTCTGCCACACATGAAGCTAGGAGGGAGGTGTCTAATGTGGAACCTTAGTCTATTGAGGCAGGTCTGTGAACATGGTCCGAGTCAGGGTCATGGCATACCTGGGAGTAGCAAAGGGTTGAGGTTACCCCATAGGGAGGGTTGAAATACCCCAAAATCAATGGAGTGCAAGAAAAAGTTACCACACACACATTTTACCTCATAGTGACCCTGCAGAAATCCTGGGTGATTCTGAAGAAAAAGACATCCAGCTTTCATTAGTATATAGGAGTAGGAGTATATATACAGTATATATAGCATACACAAATTTGCCATTACCAAATCTATTATCCCATTGCTGTGCTATTAACAGTTAGATTAACATTTTTTGGCCACTTACCAGTTATTTTATTTTACCAGTTTAAGTTTTCTACAATTGATTTGTTGAATTATGTCATAGTATATAACCTCTTTTATACTTTTAAAACACAATAGTATCATGTTTTGGTTTCTAATAGAGTAAAGCTCCTCACTAGCTCAGTATAGACATTTCTCTTCTTCTCTTCGTATCTTCTTGTATCTTCTTTCCTTCTGTCAAAACACCTGCATTGACCAACCATTTCAGTGTCCATTTCAGGCACAGAGTTACAGTTATTAAGTAAATTAAGTAAAAGTATAATTAAGTAAATACACATTAACTTATTCATAGGATTCTATATTTGAATACATTTCAGAGAAGTTTGAAAAAAGGGATTGTTGTTAATTATGACCCGAGCACCAATGGTGTGAGGACCCTGTTGAAACTGTCACATTTATTCACTCCAAAATAATGAGCCAAAACATGTTTGAAAACTTATGAAAGTTTGCATACACATCAGAAGTGGCGAAAATTAAAATGATATGAGTTTCAGAAAAAAAGTGTTGCAAATGCCTCTATAGCGCCACCTACAAAATTGTAATAAAGAAGCCCTAGCTGTATGTTTCGCATACATGTGTGAAACTTGGTAGGCTCATGTAACATTCCAACTGCTGCAAAAAATCTTACACAGCAATATCCCAAACCTAACAGGAAGTCAGCAATTTTAAATTTTATCTGCAAATTCTTTGCAGTTTTAGACATTTAACTAGATATTACTACCAACCTCTGTGTAAAAATAAATAATGATGCTGGCATTATTCTCAATTCACTTTTCACCCCCTCTACTTTGGCTCCAAACTTCAGGTAAACATTTTAACATCCTCTACAAATTGGTGGATTATTCAGTAACTATTCCTCCAAAGCACTTATTTTTTTGGTCCCATCACTATTTATGTTGGTCCTGTTCTGTTACAATATTTAAAAAAACAAAAATCTGTTTTGGTGGGGAAATTTTAGAGAATATGGTAGATTTGATACAGAGTAACACACATGTATGCAAAAACTGTTTTTTTTTTGCATACTGTTTGCTTTGCCAACACATTTTACGTGGCCATCCTATTTCACATACATATGGTGGTGTATTCGAGGGAGATAGAGTCACCCCTTTAATTATATGCGCTATTAAACCAGATGTGTTGCTATTCATGTAGCTTGCATTTTAAACTAAACAACAAGATTCTATAGATGACCTAAAAAAGGAAATACTAATGCCCACTCTAGCGCCTCATGTGGCAATACTGAGAATGCACATTTTTTTAAAGTGTACCTGCAATAATTTGTTTGTAATTGTTGTTGTATCACTATTTAGAACTTTTTGAAATTAGAAAAGCTGTGAAAATAAGTGCTTGTGTTCACACATTTGTATAGAGTATATTTTTAGGGTTTGGGTTGCTAAAATAAAAAAACAATACACAGCCAAATAGCACTGCAGAGCGCAAAGAGTTAAAATTGCTTTCAAGCTACCAACAGCTTCTCCCTCCAGAACTGTGGTAGCTCGCAATATTCTTGCCCAGAAATAAATGATACCGAAACAAGAAGTGGCACATAAATTAAAGTGGCACTATGATTGATGAGTTAGCAGCCAAGGGAAAGGATGTTTGCAGCATTTTCGGGGGGAGAGGTGGGGAGATGTAGCCTCACACGGCTTGCTGGGAGTGGAGAGCCATCAATCCCGAGCTCCCCTGTGCGGTAAAGTACGCCCCTGAGAGGAGTGGCTCTGGGCTTCTGCCCATCCACTAAATGAACTGCATGCAATATTAAAAGATGCAAAACGAGCCGAGGCTGGAGCGCTCCCAGGAAAGCCCACTGGCAACTGACCCATCAGCTACCAGGGGAAATAAACAGCTTCCGAACTCGTTTTCTCCTGTCGAACATTATTCTTTTCTTTTGGTCATAATGACCTGCTTATATTTATTTTATTACTGTTTTTTGGAGGGGCCCTTTTCCTTGAAAATAAATAAGAAAATCGTAATGCTTCTTTAATAATCCAAAATCTTTGGAAGACAATTAAAGTTTCCCTGCTGGAAAAACAGCTTTGACCAGATTGAACCAGTTTGAATCTTTAAACCCTCAAATCCTTTTCTTTTGGCCTAAGGATGCACTTACATTTACTTATTTGGCTTTTTTTTATTAAAAATGGATCAAACTTTGTGTTTCTTATTGTTTCTTATCCAAACCCAAATTTTTTAAAGACAAAAACCAAATGTGAAACAGCATAATTTTAAAGGTCAAGGTATTAGATGTGAGATGCTGGTCCGGTTGTAATTGGTCCTTTACATTTGTCACCAGCTGAATAAGCTTAATATTGAACACACCAATGCAGCAGCTTATTCCTGTGCTGCTGTCAGTCAGACGCAGGCAGGTAGATGATGATGATGGCGATGAGGGATATAAAAGTGAAGGGAGGAGGGTTCACACTAAAACATTTAACACTGCAGGTGTTTGTTTGGAGGAGCGTTAATGAAACAAAGAGCTTGTATGACATCAGCGTTCACCTCTTTTACAGCATCCGACAGGACTTGAGAGCAGTAATGGTGAGGCAGTCGGTGTGCAGGTCGCTTTTACTGCCCATTCTAACAGATGAACAGCATCAATCTTTAGCTCAGCATCACGGAACGGCTGCACCACTATCAATGTCTGCAGAGGGGCCTCAGCTTGCATGTAAAAACAACAGGACCACTCGCAACAATGCTTATAACATGAAACTTGGGTTACTCTCATTAAAACATGACAAGGTCACATTTCACCCCAAAATTAAAAAACAAATACAGAAAATAATATTATGCCGAGAGAAAATAAAGCCTGTTATTAGGGCCATTGTTGTTGCAGATGTTTGCATTGTTGTCATTTGGAACTTTTATTTGATCTATCATTTAGTTCTCTATTTTTCTGTATTACAGTTAAAAAAGAATTAAAAAGTAAAACAGCAAAAATACACTACAATACCATGATGTGTAAGTTCTTTAAATTGTAAATAATTTGTTATAATATGTTGCTATATTATTAAAAGTATTCAAATAATAATAGTAATAGTAAGTATTATAATAACGATAGTCTTTACTTTTTTATCCAAAATATATTTATGGGGTGAAATATGACCATATTCTTAAGAGGTTTTGTGAAATTGACCCACTGTATGAAATGTTACATTTGTACAGTTAATGCTCATCTCATACATGCACTACAGCATGTTTTAACTCAGTCAAACAGGGCACATTTTGCAAGCTGCCAAACACTCTGCATGAACATACTGACTGGCCCTGAGCATATGAATGAATTAAATACCATTTTATTTGTTGGTTGGCGCAAGACACATTATGCAGTTTAGCCGTTCGGTGTATACACACCACACTTTACAAACATGAGGGAATGGAGACTGAAATTCATAAATAAAAAGTGTTTTGAATTACATATTCCTTGCATCAGTGATAAATTGAGATAGGGAATTCTCATAAATCTGCCTACAGAGGAGTTGTCTGGTGAGCAGGTGTGATTTAAGAGTGGGATCAGGGTACCGCTTCAATACTCCATCCCCTGGGAAACCACAGAACCTCAGAGCAGCTTTCACACGTTTGCTCACACAGTCTGTTGTGTAGAGAACAATGCAAACATGACAATAAGCAATATACATGTTCTATACATGTCCTGTTGTGAACTTGTTTTTATTTATTTATATTTGTTGGTTGAATCATAGTTTTTGTCTTACAGAAAGTGCTGTGAAGGTACTGAAGCATAGTACAGTGATGGTATCATACAGTGTATGTTGCTGCATTCATGTACCATGATATCCAAGCAGTAGCTTACTAAAAGTAGTGATGTTGTGACAGCACCTTAGCTATTTACAAAACAGGGTAAAATAAAAATATATAAAATAAATTAAATATTCAAAATTGACTAATTCATTTTGGTGCCTACACTGAAGAAGACAAATATTTAGTTAATGTTGATTTAATTAACTAATATTAATTTAATTAAGTTTAGTAATGTCACCCTCATTGAGATCCTAAAAGTTTTGTTCCAGAAAAGTACTGCTTGTACAAATACATTTTAAAATAATGATACAATAATTATTTATTGTTTTACAGTGTTAGTGTTTCTTTAATTCAACGATCAAAATATACAGTGGTCTGTATATGTAGAATTTGATGTCTTTTCTCAGAATTGTATAACTAATTGTTCTATTTTCCCATGACAACTACAAGTTACATTTCACCACATTTCTCAAAGGCGTTTTGTGTCAGACGGGTGAACAAATACACATCCATCAATCAGCCATTTAAAAAAAGAAAACTAGCTACAGAAACATAACAATCCAGTACTAGAAATACACTGGGGGTATGTTTGTTCTGTATATTTGGAGGGTGTAACCTCCACCCAGCATCTGTCTAAGCCTTGACTGTGGGTGTGTAGACGCAAACACTGGATCTGAGGTGAGGGGGTGTGATAAGGCCAGACGGCATGGCCCTGACCATTGGGACTGCTGTCTGTGTGCTACATTAAACCTGGTCATTCTCAGCATACATCACCCTACCTGAGGCCCCTTAGCTATAAATCATGACCTTTTGTATTTATTCACTGAATAAAAAGCACCAGGAAGTGTGTTAAGCCAAGGCCGACAAAAACCTAGTGAGACAGGACAGCATCAAGTTCTGTTGATGTTAATGATTTACTCTCTACTAACCTGGTACTTCTAACATAATCATCCACACATTTACATGCACACACGCTCTGAAAGTATTAACTGAAAGTAATAAAAAACTGTTAAAATACAGTTTTAGAAACTCATCAACATGCCAATACTTATTATTTAAAAATTAAATGTTGTGTGCATGTGGGATGTGATTAGGTAGATATGTTAAGTTTTAAGTTTAGGTCTATCATAGAACAATTGAACTTAGTGAACTGGTGCTATTTTGTTGCTCTGTGATAATAAGATAATTGTGCACTAATGAACATTCACCTTTGTGATAGCACGCACGCAGATATCAGATGACACAGTATTTGACACGGTGTTGAGGCCTTTACTACTTTATGTTAAAATACATTCACCAAATGCATTTACATGCAATAGTTGTGGTTGTGTGTAAATGCAGTTTGAAACTACACTGGTGTACAACGAATGGAAGATGTAGAATGTTTTGTCTTATTTTTAACAATGACCCACAGATTGATCTGTTAATCATTACTTGGCAATATCACACAAAATATTAATATTTATATGTTTTCATTTGTTTTTGAAAGAAACTATTAGTTTAAAATAAGTAAAACAGTAAACATAACATGAAATAAAATAATCATAAAATAATCATAACATAAAAAAATCAAGAAATGTTTCTACAGTTTTAGTAATTTTAGTAAAGTAGTTTTTTATTTTTTTAATGTATTTATTTATTTTAATTACATTGAAATTCCACCCTTAATAGGAAATTTAATGAGCCAATAAAACATGCATTAAAATGTAATCTTAAAAGAATTATATATTGTTCTTGCTTAACCATGTTGCTTAATAGTTTATATTGTCAGCAAACATTGCCAATATGTTCATAACACCCAGCTTTGTTCATGTCTCAGTTATGGAGCTTTAGCACATGCTGATAGAAGTCAAAGGGGGAAAATGTTTTGAAAATGTTTTTTAAGAACCGAAGGACCCAAATGATTCATCCAGCTAAATAATTGTAATGAGCCCCGGTACAAGCCCAATTGTCTTTCTGCCTTCTCCAACTAGCTAGAAAATGAAATATTTTGTTTGGTGTTCAATAATATCAGCTGGTTTTATGGCCCTAATGGTGTTTTTATTGACCAAACCCTTAATGGCAGCAGGGCATATTTGATGCTGCTCATTTTAAAGAGATAATTAAAAGAGAAATAGATGGATCAAACCAGACCATAAAGCCTCAGTTGGTGGGGGGGGGTGAGGTTCTGTTTAATGCCCACACAGGTGAAGAAAGAGGGGTGATGTACAGTGATGGAAGAGAGAAAAGAAAGAAAGCATTTTTAAATAACTAAAATCATTGATACACATAAGTCTGTGCAACAGAATCATCCATACCACATATAGTAAAATACACTGTTTTTTACTCACCTTGACTGCAAAAAGGCAAACAGACAGAGCAGCCATGCTACACAATCCCCACCTCACCTCACTCTACTCTGGTCTTCAGCAAGCAAGAAAACACAACAAAGGGGCCATTTCTGGAATGACCTTGGCTGTGACATCATGTGGCGGTTGAAAGAAATGAAGCCATTAGACTAAGGCAGCACTGGGCTATAAATCAAGCTATTTCCAATAAGCTGCCTTAATGGTCATCCATCATGAAGGTACATGAGGCAGGGCGATGCGAGGTCCAACTCGGCCGTGCTGGGTAGCTGAGAAGTCAAGGCAGGCTGGAGACATAAACAATAATAATCCCCATCTGATAGCCCTGCAGGAAATTTAGGATCGCGCTCCTGCCTCTTGTTTGTCAAGTGCAATATTTGGGGGGGAATTGTCATTATCAGCAAATGCAAGCACACAGACACACTGAGGAGGTTTTATCAAAAATGGGTCAGTATGATGTAGCACACAAAAGAATATAGATTTTATGTGATGTATGACTCATCTGTGAGGACACATATGACAGAAACCTAAAATCAAGACGGATTTTGCTCAGGAGTTTAAAACATGTAGCAGGTGCTTCATGGGATTGTGTGGTTCATATTTTGAAGTTTGAGAGCTGCCTGTAGGAAATTATATTGCTTCTGCAATGCTCGAGAGAATAAATTGAGCTCTCAGTTATTTCCATTTAAGTTTTGAAATTGTAAATTCTTTATATGAAACATAAAACACAAACAAATGAAAGGATTTGTGACATGCAGTGAGACCATAGAGCTATAAAATTATTGTGGATAGCATAGCCCACATAATTTGATGCATTTAAGCACAGACTGAGATGTTGTTGAGAAGAAACTGTAGAGGACACATGAGATTGCAAAAGTTTTTAGCTCAGGTGAAAAATCTAAGAAGCAGGAGATTTAAGCAAAACTCTCCATTTGTTCTTAATCTTATTACTAATTAGGAGAACCAAACAAATTATTAAAAAGATCTCATTAGAATATTTTCTTGCCTATTGATGTTCTTTGGTCATATAATTAAAACAACACTTGTAATACCTCTAAACATCTTTCAGGAAGCGTTCCATCAACTTACGAGAAAAAACTGATTGAAGATGGTGGCACATAACGACTGTGTTGAGGAACTGGACCTCTGCTGTTACTTCTGTGGCCTGCATACACTGTAGGACTCTAAGATCTCTTTGGGGCTCTATGGGAAGATTTCTCTCCAGGGTTGCCAAAACCCCAGGCCTCAAAGCCAAACAGTACAGTTGGGCTGTAATCCACCATGTCCCTGCACATGTCAACAGGAGTGAAGAAGGCCCACCACACTGACCTTCTGTTGACAGCATCACTGCAATTCATTACATTTACAAGCAGCAATTATGGTCTAAAGGTTTCACTCACCCTTTTTGTCCTCCTCTCCATTTCCTACTGTCTCCTAGATTAAAAAGTACTGGGTATTGCCGACCATTGTGGCAGACCAGTGTAAGCTAGAATCCAAGATCTTTTTCTTAATACAAACGAAACCTAAAGTATTTTTGCACTCAAATAAAATGCTACCCCTACATTTTTAGGGAAAATAAAAGTGCAAAAAAAGCAACAATGTTTCATCAAACAACAAGATGAAACATGAACAAGACACCTGTATTTATACAGTATAATGTGTAAATAATCTTCATTTAAAAAAATGAACGTTGGGCCTTTTCTTGTTTGGAGACGATGTGAGTTTCAGGCCCCACTTCCAGCTCTGAGTCTGTGGAGGCTCTTTATGGACTCATAATGGGGTTATGCCTCTTAAACGGCCACATGCCTCTGCTTAAACCAACAACATCTGCTGCAGGCGACTCCACTCACTCGGCTGAGCGTGTGCGAGAGCTCGTTCTATACGTCTCCGCGAGGGAGCGGCGTGCATTTTGCGACGTGTCGTGGGGAGAACATTAGCACAGCGGCCTCTGTTGTATTCACAGTGGCTAATCCCCGCTCGGCTGCGCACTAATCCCCTGCTATTGAACATTCTCTTCCAGTTTCCTCTGACCCAGCCTGCCAAGGCACCGGTCACTTGTCTCGTGTTATTCACTTTCTCTCTGGGGAGCTCCACTCCCTCTCTGAGCTGTTATACCGCCCATATGTTGTTGTTGTTGTTGTTGTTTAATCCTAGGGCAATTTGACGTGCGTATCCATGACAGTGTCTCGGCCGGCGTCCAGAACTTGTGGCAGAGGTGTGGGTGATTTCCTTTAGCCAAGGGGGAGCTGGGAGGAGAAGCAAGCACTGACAGCCCTTCACACAGCCTGCGCAGAGTGGGCAACCACCCAGACACACACACACACACATACAAACAGACCATCTGAACACAGGCAGCCAGGCATATTAGATTGGGTTACACTTGACATACGCAACTGGGAGCCTGGGAGTTTGCAAATATGGCATGCCGAAGGAAGTGTTGCAAGATGCCCGTGTCAGTGCTTACACAAACAAACAATGCCTGCAGAGAGAAAGAGAAGCGATCCGCAAACAGCTTGCATGCTCTTTTCCTGTCTTTATTAATAAATAAAGGGCCCTCGTCAGCATCATTTAAAATGGTTAAGAGGGCTCTCGGCCTATCATGAACACAAGTATTTTGATTTAAGAAACTGGTCTGTTTCACTTTCATGATTGTGATACATTTATTTGCGATGCTTACAACTAGTAAGGGGTCCTTCACATAAGACGTGTTCCTGCATTTAAAGCAGTAGATGCAGTGTAGCAAAGTAATAAAGCTCTGGGTTTTTATTATATGCTTTAAAACTATTCTTTGAATGTTAAAAAAAACATAATAATGTTTCTTAATGTGTCTTCCTGAAGCTATACTTTGTATATACAGTGTATACTTTGAATACACTGTAATTCGTTTTGAATAAAAGCGTCTGCTAAATGCACAAATGTAAATGTCTTGTGTGAACCACCCTTCCCAATGCAGTCAAAGTACCTCCAGTTTAATAGTATACACACATTACCTGGGAACCACAGTCATGTATGCCCCAGTAAACCAGTTTTTTACAGCAATTATTTTGGGCAAGTTCTTAACAGAAAGACAGTTGCTCAACCTGTTAAAGATGTTTTGAATAGGAATAAACTTATTGTTCAGCGGGGTGCAAAAGGCATTTGATGTTTGAGTCGGACAAAGTGATGCTCATTTCCATCATTTAATGTGTTAGATTATATAATTACACTTCCAACATAGAAGTGCAGCTGTGGTAATTTCAACTTAATTACATTAGCTAACACATTTCTTAAATTTAAATAATTTTCCCAAATAACATATCTCTAGAGATACAGATGGCA
>JAZGTK010017649.1:0-12187 GCA_036877625.1 Ambastaia sidthimunki
ATAACTTAATAATATATGCATCCCGGAAAAAAAGAAACGTTCTGCTAACGTTCATGCAAGAACTGATAACTTAAAGAGAATGATAGCCAGAGTTTTGAGATAATTCCCTGTTAGCTGGACATTTACTCTGTTTTAGTATGAGAGAAAACGGAAGGGTATATAATGAACTCTTTTGTCAAGCTGTATAGTCTCAGTTAGGATACTGCAGATATTCACAATGATTAATAACTCATACAACTTATAACACTGTTAATACTGATATGTTGACCCGCTCAGATCTTGATCTCTACATAATTCATCATTTGGTGTATTAGCTGTACTCTGAATAGTGAAGTTATTATATACAATTATTGTATTACAGAAACGATTATTGTCAATAGCCCAAATTTAAAACAAAGTGCAGAGAGCTAACAAGTTAAAATACAATGTTGTACACATTTTAGTGCCTCTGATGTTATGATTAAATATAGTATTTGACTATTCTGTAATATCACCAGGACCTTGTGGACAGCAGGACCTCGTGGCGCAACGGTAGCGCGTCTGACTCCAGATCAGAAGGTTGCGTGTTCAAATCACGTCGGGGTCAAATATTTGGGACAGTTGTAACATTTTAATAAGTCAGGCTTGTTATCAGAAGGTTGCTGGTTTGACTCCAGTCTCCAGGCGAGTTGCTACTGAAGTGCCCTTGAGCAAAGTATAAGATTTCTGGTATGGGTTACCACATCTGACAAAACATTTCACCTAACTTAAAACATAGTTAGACAACTTCTTGTCTAAAATTATGTTTCTTATTATGTTAAATATAAATTGTAAAAATGTATTTCTATGGGTGTGAACAGTTAGTGAAGCATATAGCACTAGTGAAGCAGGTGACCATAATTTTTTAAAAACTGTTAAAAAAATTGGTAAAAAAAAAAGGCTTGGTTGAAAAAAATGTCCAGAGTATGTAGAGCTGTAATTGTGGCTTTTTTTGCCGCAGATAAGATACGTTGAATTGTTTAATATTCTTTGGTATCTGTACACAGTAAAGTTATTATTTGAAGTTATTATTGTATAACATTCTTAAGTAGACAACAGTGACGTATTTACTGCTATTAATTATTTTGAATTATATTCTGCAGATTCTTGCCTGAGCTGAAAAGCATTTTAAAATTATTTTTAAATACTGTACATTTCTACACAGACCAAAGGAAGACAAACAGCAGGAACCACAGAAAATTACAGAGCCTGGACCTACTAAAACAGTCTAGTCTACTGCCAGACCTGTGCAGATGTCCCTGTAATAAATCTAGATTTATGACCTTACTAAAACATAGAAAGTAATAACACTATCATTTTACAATTATTAAAAAATATTGTCAGGATATTATTGTTATTATTATTTGTTGATTACCTCAAATTATGCGTTTGAACCTTTTTTAGTATGTGAAAATGCATGATAAAAAAATCAAATAACAACTAATAAATAAAATAAAACAACAAAAAATGCTTGCTTAAAGAAAAGAATTAGTAAACATTAAGATGAAAATACGAGAGCGGGGAGAGAGAGATTAGCGAATCTACCAATTTAAATACAACTTCAGGAGATAATGTCGAAAGTGCTGATCTGAAGCGCCGGTCTCACTTACTCATTCCTGAAGATTTCATCATTCAGTTCCGCGATTTGTTGCACCTCCTTTCGGTCCATGCTGTCTCTGCGGAGCGTAACATCAGCACTCCTCTTCAGGACCGGAACACAGATCGTCACCGTCCGCTTGGTTCCGAGGCCCAGATCCAGTCCAGTACGTCTGCGGTCTCCTCCGATCAGACCTTTCTCGCTGTCGACCTGTTTGTGTAAGAAGAGAAAGAGAAGTGTGTGGTTGGAGATGTCTAACGGGCAAAATATGGATGGTAACATTGAAGAGATTCTGGCTCCTTTGAGACTGGCAGTGAAAGAACAGGTAAGAACAAGACTATGCAAAGCATTTATTTTACACTATAATAACGTCCTATCGTAAAGCTGTGCATTGTGTTAAACATATTTGTCATTTAAACAATTCGATGGCTGTCATTTATTATTCGAGTGCATCCCCTTTAAATTATTCATAATAGTTAAAATGGCTTGTTCTGAAACACCAGGCAATGTATTACGGAAAGCTGATATTTCAGGAAGAATAAGGTTTAATTTGGTGTTGAATGATTTGGCTAGATGAAGGGGTTGACAGTGCCACGTTTAATACGAGTCATTCTGATACACAGAGACTGAGGGTGGAGTGAAAAATAACCACATACAGACACTGTTTGGGCTAAAACAAACCTGGGCAGTTTTTTTGCGAAGATGATTATTAATGCATTGCTATTGCCTTGTAACTCGATTTGAGTTACAAGTACACGTCACAACATCCAACACAGCTGTAACCTACAATGAATAGCATCTTTTGGAAGGTGTCTGTGATGCACAGACTGCTGGTCATCCTTAGTCACACACTGATCTTGTTTTAGTATGTAAAGCTAGTATATAATTAAACCCTCACTTGGGATTGTATTGGTGGTAACACTTTGATGCTTAAAGAACCATAGTATTACCATGGAACCTTATCAAAAACATGCTGGTAACATTTGATCATTGGTCATTTTTGCATTAATGGTGGTTGTTTATTTTCTTTGTCCCATAGGGTGATCTTGTGCGTCAGTTGAAGACAGAAAACGCCCCTGATGTTGATGTCACCAAGGCTGTAGCAGAACTCAAAGCTCGTAAGAGGATCCTTGAGGCCAAGGTGAGGAATATAATTCTGTAGAACTGCATTAAATTCCATGGAAGTGTCAGTAAATGTGTCTTCATTGACCGCTAGCTTAAAGAAGTAACTTTAGTGTTGTGTCGTGTTGTGATACTTTGTCTCTGTTGTGCAGGAACTTTCATTACAGCCCAAAGATGACATTGTGGACAGGACCAAGATGGAAGACACTCTAAAAAGACGGTTCTTTTATGATCAAGCATTTGCCATTTATGGAGGTGTGTTTTTTACATTTAAACCTTAAAATATTTAGATTGTTTGGAAATAGTTCATTTTAATGTAATTGTTCACGTGATTGCCTTAAAATGATCAGCTGATTTTTTTTGTTTGTGGTTATTAAAGGCGTCAGTGGTTTGTATGATTTTGGCCCGGTGGGTTGCGCTCTGAAGAACAACATCCTGCAGGTCTGGAGACAACACTTCATCCAGGAGGAACAGATTCTGGAGATAGACTGCACCATGCTCACACCAGAACCAGTTCTGAAGTGAGTTTCTGTCTGTTTAGCGTCTTCAAATGCATCAGTTTACCAGATGATCGGTTGCCATGACATTTTCTGCTTTTGTACGTTCCGTTGTAGAACATCAGGGCATGTGGATAAGTTTGCTGACTACATGGTTAAAGATGTCAAAAATGGAGAGTGTTTCCGTGCCGACCACCTCCTTAAAGGTATGTTGTTGTATGTGTTGATTGATTTGAGAGGTTCAGGCTCAGGTCAGCTCTATTTTTGAGGGAACTGATTCATCCATGGTCTCTGTAGGCATTCTGCAGTGAAAGACAACGGTTAAATCGGTTAGAAGCACAAAGGGCTTATCATGGAAACAGACAGACAGTCAGACACCTGCCAGACTGAAAGAAACCAGTGTGTTATTTAAACATTCTTTCCAACATTTTGCACTATGACCTAGTTAAAGCTATAAAAAATAGAATTTGGCATTGGTGCTAAAAATTAATTTACCCAAATGTTTATGGGTAAAACTTTACAGCTGGCAAGGAATCATTTGGTGTGATCGGTTGGTAATTAAACCGGCTGCACAGGTTTAACCAACTAGTAAAGTCGCACCTTCATCTATTGACAACATAAACAGAAATAAACATCAGAAAAATAATGTTCTTCATTTGCCCTGTCTTTTTGTGTCTTAGCTCACCTACAGAAATTAATGAGTGACAAGAAATGTCCGGCAGAAAAGAAAAATGAGATGGAGAGTGTCATCACTCAGGTATTTCTCGAAACTTGGAGATATTTGTCTTAATATTCATTAGTATTCTTTAAGATCTAATTTATTATGCTTTTTTCAGATGGATAACTACACTCAGCAGGAGTTGGCAGATTTGTTTGTGCAATACAACGTCAAGTCTCCCAGTACAGGAAATGACCTCACGCCTCCCATCTCATTCAACCTGATGTTCCAAACATCTATTGGGCCGGGGGGTAACATGCCAGGGTATGTTGGGTGCCCCGTGATTACAGACTGGTCTTCAATTTGATCATTAATATTGTGAAATTTAATGCATTACTTATTCGGTTTACATTATTTTTTCAGATATTTAAGGCCAGAAACTGCTCAGGGAATCTTCCTCAACTTCAAACGTCTTTTAGAGTTCAACCAGGGGAAGCTGCCATTTGCTGCAGCCCAGATTGGAAACTCCTTCCGGAATGAGATCTCACCTCGCTCTGGGTTAATTCGTGTCAGGTGTGGGTCGTAGCGTTCTTCAAAAACAACTCGATAGATATTTGTGTGGAACTAAATAACAGAAGTTCCATTAGGATTCCAAATGAAGTATTGATGTGGATGTTTCTTTCCTTAGAGAGTTTACAATGGCTGAGATCGAGCACTTTGTAGACCCAAATGAGAAGGTTCACTCCAAGTTCTCCAACTTGGCTGATCTGGATATCATGCTTTACTCCTCTAAAGCACAAACCAGTGGGCAATCAGCACAAATAATGAGGCTGGGAGATGCAGTGGAGCAGGTCAGAGAAGATCTCATTAATCTGATTACTGATCACTGAGGGTAAATAGAGGATCAGTCGTGTTTTCACAGTTGTACTGAGAGTTGTGTTTTTTGTAGGGAGTTATCAACAACTCTGTCTTGGGCTATTTCATTGGAAGGATCTACCTTTATCTGATCAAAGTGGGCGTGGCAAAGGACAAGCTTCGCTTCCGTCAACACATGGACAACGAGATGGCCCACTATGCCTGTGACTGCTGGGATGCAGAGACCAAAACCTCTTATGTAGGTCCAGCATTGCTCCGATGATCTTCCCCAGTATTCTGACTTAGGCAAATTTTGATTTGTGTATTTGTATTGTGCTGTATTTCAGGGATGGATTGAAATCGTAGGCTGTGCTGATCGCTCATGCTACGATCTTCTGTGCCATGCACGGGCCACCAAAGTCCCTCTGGTTGCTGAGAAACCCTTAAAGGAACCCATATCCTTCAACGTCTTGACAAACTCCAACAGCAACCTGAGCATTATTTTGGAATTCATAGCTTTCCTAGCTCATTTTTGTTTGCTTGTAATCCATGTGTAAAGATTACAGTAAGTTCTGTCCATACTGGCACCTTCTTTAACTGTTTCACACAAAGTTGTAAATGTTGTTCAGTTCGAGCCAAACAAAGGAGCCATTGGCAAAGCCTACAAGAAGGATGCCAAGCTTGTCATGGAGTACCTCACCATCTGTGATGAATGCTACATCACAGAGCAGGAGAAACTTCTCGAAGAGAATGGGTAGATATCAGCTTGATGTAGACTTGCTTGGAACCTGCAAATGTTTCAGGTTGCAAGTGACAGGAAATGTCACATTTCCTGTCAATACAAAGCTGTTTAAAGTTAATTAAATTATTTAAATCTATCTGTATTAGATTATATGTTGTCCAGCAAATATGTACATTTAAATGTATAGTCCCCTCAGGGAAAATAATGATCTTTCCATTCATTGGTTTCTTTGATCTCGCTTCAGTGAGTTCACCATCGAAACTGAAGGCAAGACTTTCAAACTCACCAAGGACATGGTGAACGTCAAGAGGTTCCAGAAGACCCTTCACGGTAAATTGTCTTCCTACTAACATAAAGAGAACCTGTGTAATAACTTCCATTGAGCTCATAATGGAATCGATGGTCTTCTACAGTTGAAGAGGTGGTTCCTAATGTCATCGAACCCTCCTTTGGCATCGGCAGAATCATGTACTCTATCTTCGAGCACACATTCCGCATCAGAGAGGGTGACGAACAGAGAACGGTGAGGACAGTGCGTTGTAACACAACGTTATTTTTACGATCATTTTTGATTGTTCAATTCACATTTATATGTATAGCGTTTTTTACAATACACATTGTTTCAAAGCTGCTTGAAATGCAACAGAATGGTTTAAGAATTGCAGATGTTAGATCAGTGTGCTGTTGGCTAGTGTTGTGTATGTATATTAGCTAAAGTCTTTGACGGGGTTGGGGTCACAATTATGTTTACATTGTTAATGATCTGTGCTTTACTTCCTGTTCAGTTTTTCAGCTTCCCTGCCACTGTTGCACCATACAAATGCTCCGTCCTTCCATTGAGCCAAAATCAGGAATTTATGCCGTTTGTTCGGGAATTGTGTACGTAACTAATACTAGTTCATTAATAGTATTTGAATGATGAAATGTGGCATTCATAAATTATCTTGCTCTCTAGCAGAAGCTCTGACCAGGAATGGAGTTTCGCACAAGGTGGACGATTCCTCAGGATCTATCGGAAGACGCTATGCCAGAACAGATGAGATCGGTGTGGCATTCGGTATCACTATCGATTTTGACACGGTCAACAAGACGCCCCACACAGCCACCCTGAGAGACCGTGACTCCATGAGGCAGATCAGGGCCGAGGTAATTTACCGTAATACTGTATTTAAGGCACTAATCAAAGCTTCAATGCATTTACTGGTACAATTTTGCTCATTTTTAATTGCAGGTCAGCGAGTTGCCAGAAATCGTTCGTGACCTGGCCAACGGCACCATCACGTGGGCAGAGGTCGAGGGCAAGTACCCTGTCTTTGAGGGCCAGGAGACCAGCAAAAAGGAGACAGCAGAGGAGTAGATTGTCTCTCTGTCTCTTCCACCGGAAGCAGTCATGGACATTTTTGCATTTGTATTCATAGGATCCATTGATGGCAATTATAATGTTCAGCCAATCAGCTTGCATTTTGGGGTTCCACAAGGAATTTTTGGGGTTCCACACTATTGGAATCACAGTAATCAAGTGCACCCTAAATCTCAAGGAATCTATATAAGGACCTAAAGGGATAACGGTAAATGGGTTACTGTACTAGTTAATGGATTTCACCATTCCTGTTCATGGGCAGATCAAATGAAGATATGAATAACACATAAGGTCAAATAAATCAAGCCAGCACTTTCTGGACCCATACGACTGTGTACAGTGATTTTTATTTATTTTAAAATACATAATACAAATACATAACACCACCAGTATCTGTAATGGGTAAATTTACTAAAACCTGCAGGTACTGTACTGAATATGTTGACCACAAGGAGGCGTAGCATCTGCTAAAAGTGTCTTTCAAGACTGTTTAATACCTGTAGTTTCTTAGTGTGATTCTTTTAAAGCAGAAATCGGTGTACAGCATGTCAGATGCATTTGTTACGGTTCAAGGTAGGTATTGCTTTTTAATTAAAAAGTCAACTAGGACTTAGTCTACTAAGTTAGACAAACTATATTCCTATTGTAATTTATAAACAAAGGGTTAATTTATTAAAACTAGAATGACATTGTTTATATACACATTATTAAGAGGAGACCTAAGTACATGGTTGAAATGCTACATCAGTCTAACGTGTCTACAGGCTTAGACCCTCCAAAAACAGCCCTGACCCTGCCAGGAACAGGTGTGCAGCTACGTGAATGTATGCGAGCTCCACACGTTTCTTAATGGCTGATGAAGATCTCTGCTTAAAATAAAGTTACATTAAGAGACTATAATAGCGCTCTCTGTTGTAAGCAAAAAGAGTGTCTATATTACATAAACAATGTGTATATACATTGTGAATGAAATGATTGCAAGCACAACGGTAGCCTATATAGGAGCATATAGAAACAAACTACTGTACCTATAGAATTTTGTTAAGTTTTAAATATAGGCTCTAATTTTCTGTGGCTTATCTCACAGGACGTTTAATGGTCATTTTTTGCCTTTTCTATATGACAATTGTTTACCCTACAACAATTAAAACAAAGAACTAGACATTTTGTTATTTGTGGCTTGTTAAAAATATACAGTGATTTTTCTTTTATCAGTACATCTGACACCACACTGATGAAAAACAGGTAAGCTTAAAGTTTTGCTTGTTTAATATTTAAACATGCATTAAATATGTAGCTAAAAGCATTTATAAATGCATTTGTGTGCGATTGAAACTTAAATGTTCTTGTTAGTATTTAGTGTAAATGAGTAAACAATGCTTATTGTACATAGTGTAGTTGTGTAGGACATATTTAATGTTGCTTTCAGCCTGTTTCTATTGATACAGAATAACACAATGGATCCGCCCCCATGGGCTGCTTTAATGAATATAAATACATCTGCCATTCACCTTTAACTGTCCGCAACTGCCCCACAGGCAGTCTGTGTGCGCGGTTGATGCCCCCTCAGCTTGTAGAGGCAGAGAAGATGCATTAGTTTATTCTTTGGCTGAAGAATTACTGTGATTGTTTTAAATTCAAGAGGATTTGTTACTAATTCAAAAGCCTTTTTGAGTAACAGTGGCATTCAAGGTTAGTACAACAGGTGTTTGTAGAAGCTCTTATGCAGCTACGTGTACTGCATGACCCACTAACATTTAACCAAGTCAAACATCCAAGAAACAGTCGATCTAACAGCATACGGACAGATAAACTGCTGTTTCACCTGCATGACTCGAGAAAGTTATTCAGGTAAGTATATTTAACAATTACTCAACTGCAGAATAACAAACATCAGGACAAAATTAAGGACAAGATACTTAAATCCTCCAAATGGCTGAATCTGTCTTCAATTTAGATCATAAAAGCATCTGAAGATGAAGAAAAGATGAAAGATTGAGCTATAATGTAAAAGTGTGATGCTTTTGTCGATACAATGAGTGCAGAAAAAATAGCCCAGCTAAAAATAACCTGCATAGTGTGGCTCATACAGTTAAATCAGTGGAAAACTCTAGACGGATCAAATTGTTTTGGGTATCTATCAATTTTAAATGTCTTTTTTTTATCATTTTTTATTTTGATATCTACAGTAATGCATTTCTTGTATCTGTGTGTATATATTTCTGTCTGTCTGTCTATAATTATTTTAATGACTAATGCATGTTGATTTCCATTGCTTTTATCCCATACTAGATTCCTGAATGTCAAGGTTACATTGCCTCCCAAAATATCAGAACACTTAGGCCACATTTAAAAATGTTTTTCATTATATGACAAACAAGAAACCTGCAGTTTTGATTAAAAGCTTCAGCATCATTTATTTGCAGATGACGCATTTTAATATTTGCATCTAATGCAATGACATTAAATATTTTAAGTGTAACACAGTAAATTTACACTGTGTACATTTAGCAGAACTTCAAGTAATGATTAACCTTCACATTATTGATAAACAGCATATTGATAATGAAATCAGAATTGTTTTAAATTAATACATTTATGTATTTTTCCAAATGCTCTTTAAGTGAAACATGGGGGTGAAAGCAGCTCTTCCCAGGTATGAGCTCTACTGCTACAATGTGGTGCTGGGTTTGGCAATGCTCTGGGCTGCCAGATGGATATTTGATGTGTCCAGCTGTAAGTATAAATGAACAAACATGCTCACAGTTCTTATTTGACCCTGTGGGCAGTGTCACCCTTCTACTGTACAAGTTCCAAAACTGTCAATCAAAATGGTGATGCAGTTAGCCCTAGTCAATCTTTTGCCTTTTTCACAGAAGCGTCCACCTGAAACACCTTTTTCATGCATTTGTGGATACACAAAGCATATTCTATTAGTAGGGCACACAGAAATAGTGCCCCTGTGTATTGTATGGGGAAAACAGCACTGATAGCAGCTAGCTGCAGAAAGCTATGCAAAGTACGCAGAAGGGATCCTGTTACAGTATTAATACACCAAAGAATGAGAGACCAAACACTGACAGAGAGAGAGAGAGAGCTATTATTGTAAGTCACTTTGTTTCTTACACTCTGACAACTACAGCTAAAGCTATTATCAGCCAATCAAAACCAACATCATTCAATTATTATTAAATGTGTTCAAGTGAAACAGGATATTCAAAAACAACTACAAAATCACAGGGTGAGATTTCATATCAATTCATGATGATTGAATTGTGATAAATGTTCTTTATATGAAAAGTTGCAACAAATGAGTTTTGTAGCATCAGGTCAAAGATAAAGTAATTTCAGAAGTGAAGCAAGTTAATACATTTTGACGAAATGTTGTGCATTATTAAATCATTTAGACCAGGAAATTGTATTGAGTAAACAGAGACAATTTTGAATTCATGTTGACATTACCTAACTCATTATTAATCATGTCTGGTACAAAATACAGAACTGAATTATTGATAATATAACTCTATATTCAGCAAATACCAACAGAAAATCCTTGAAGAGCAGCATTCAGCCAGGATGGTACTACTCTGGCAGAAAAATGGTGAGATTTTGCTAAAATCGCATCCTTTTACAGTGCAATACATCTGATTAAACTGTGACTACCGATAAAACCATAGAAACTTCACTGTTTTGTCACTACCGTGCTGCAGGACACGGCTGATGTCGAGTGGATGATGTGGTTTTCCACCTTCAGAGAGCATATCATCTTTGCTCTCTCAGGTCATGTGCTTTTTGCCAAGATCTGCTCCATGCTGGCTCCTCAGGTTCCTCTTTAAGCTATGCATGATACATGTCTTGCTATAGACCGGCCTACCTTTTTGATGAGATTGTCACGTTATCTCCTGTCCCACAGTACAGATCCCTGGTTTACATGGCGTATGGTTTGCTGGCTGTTTTCACCAGTATGGGCTGGGCGTATGTCACCCTCATCCTCTCCCACTGTGTGCTGTTGTACAGCATCTCTCTGGTCAAGCTCAGGTGGCTCTGCTTTGTGACTGGTCTCACCACACTGGCTACCTTTAAAATGGAGCCCTTCATTTCCTGGCAGGTGCGTCTTTAAATGAACAGTGATAAGATTATTCCCATTTCATTTGAACTGACGCCTAATCCGAGTTGTTCATAATGTAAATCATCAGTGTTCACGGTCCTGCAGAGTTTAGCTCCAACTCTAATCAAACACACCTGCTTTGAGAAGCCACCTGGTTCAGGTGTGCCCATTAGGGTTGGAGCTAAACTCCGGAAAGTGGCCCTCCAGGACTCTCTTGAGGTAAATGGTGCATTTTTCTGTCTTGCAGGCAGGGTTTGTTACTGGCTCTTTTGATCTTCGTCCCATCCTGTTCTACGGCGGCTGTGGGTTCACCATCATGCGCTGCATGAGCTTCGCTCTGGAGAACTGCGAGAGGAAGGATGGAAACTACAGCATCCTGGAGCTTCTCAAATACAACTTCTACCTTCCCTTCTTTTATTTCGGGCCTGTCATGACCTTTGACAAGTTCTACACTCAGGTCTGTAACTAAACCCATTGGTGGTGATGATGTGTTATTTTTTTAAGCTGGAAAACTCGCTGTGCTCTATGAAAGTATCTGATCTTGGTCTAATATAATGTATTACGCCCTTTGACCTCACCAGGCCAATAATCCCAACTTAACCCGGAAGGAAGGAGAGATGTGGAATATTTCTATCCATGGCTTGTTAAATCTGGGACTCATTACTATGGTGGCTGTCATCCTTCACTTTATTTACTTTCTGACGTTACCTAGCGACATGAAACTCCTCAAAAACATCTCAGACTGGGCACTCAGTAAGTGTATTAGTGTGTGTACTCACATATGCAAAAGTTTATTCAAAGGAACACCATCCCAATTCCATTTATTCTGTTTTGTTATAGTTGGAATGGCCTATTTGAATCTGGTTTATGATTGGGTGAAAGCAGCAGTGATGTTTGGGGTGATAAACACAGTGTCAAGACTGGATCATCTGGACCCCCCCAAACCGCCAAAATGCATCACTATGCTTTACGTGTTTTCTGAGACGTAAGCAGGGCCCTGTTGATTGGCCCTTTTTTAAATTAGTTTTCTATTTAAACTATAGTAATCAAGCTAAAAAACATGTTTGTTTGCATTTGTTTACAGACACTTTGATAGAGGAATCAACGACTGGCTTTGCAAGTATGTGTGTTCATTTCTTGAACCTTTAAGCATCATAAAACGTTTCATGGTGTTTCAGCCACCACTGTTAGGTTGTGCTGAAGATGCTGTCGTCTCCACAGATATGTTTA